>CM065592.1:22775796-22903658 GCA_033119425.1 Bufotes viridis | reverse complement strand
GTTATTCGCCAGTTTTATAAATGACCCCTTAATTTTTAAAAAGGCAAATTTCACAGGATTTTTGCACTGCACTTCAGTACATAGACTCGGAGGAACTATTGTCCCATAATGACACTAACGCTAAATGGGAATGCTTTAAATCTACTTTGGATAAGTATGTTGTTAAAGATATTCCTAGAGGTGACATGCGTAGATAAAATTAAAGCCCACATGGCTTACAAATAGTGTAAAAGGACAACAATTGAAAAAAAGAGGTCCTTTAAGAAATAAAACTCTGAGTGGTCAGCTGTAGCCTTTAAAAAGTATAAAGAACTAAATAAATTTTGTACGCGGGTAATAAAATCAGCGAAAAAAGGGTACATGCACACGACCGTTGTGTGTTTTGCCATCAGCAAATTGCGAATCCGCAAAACACGGATGGCGTCCATGTGCGTTTCGCAATTTGCGGAATGGCCCTAGCGGCCCATTATAGAGATACCTATTCTTGTCCGCAAAACAGGGCTACGGAATGGAGCAACGGAGGGCTGTCCGCATCTTTTGCGGCCCCGTTGAAGTGAATGGGTCTGCTCCCAAGCCGCAAAAACTGCGGCTTGGATGCGGACTAGAACAACGGTCGTGTGCATGAGGCCATACACAGTGAAATACAGGTGGCCGAAGAAAGTAAGAACAACCCCAAAACATTCTTCAAATACATAAATGCAAAAAAAACAAGGTCAGAACATGTAGGGCCCCTAAATGATGGTAACTGGGTGTTGGTCACTGGCGATGAAGAGTTCCTAAATAGGTTTTTTAGCTCTGAATATACAAAAGAAGAGAGGGCATCTTAAGAGGGTGTTGCCACTAGTGTACAGTAAATACCTAATACTTAACTGGCTGACTCTACTATAGATATGGTCCTTAATATGGTAAAAAATGTACATATGTACAGCATTGGTATATGTACAGCACGGGTGGGTGTGCCTTAAGGACCAGCGCTGTATACTGTATGTACTGCGGGCTGATCGGGCGGGTGCAGGATCTGTGCCCGCCCGATCAGTGGCAGGGGTCCTGCAGTCACTGATAGCCGGACCCCTGCTTTATGCGACGACATAGGTGAAACCACCGATGCCAGAGCATTAACCCTCGCACTGCCGCATTTAAAGCTGACCGCAGCACGTGCGGGATCGTGCCGGGTACAACGGGTCCCCATGCTGCTATGACGGGGACCCGATGGCAGGGAAGGCAGCCCGATGCCTTCATTAGGCATCGTGGCTGCCATCCGTGACAGCTTATGAGATCCAGCCCCTTGGATCTCACAGGCAGGAAACTGTAAGTGTATTACACTGGGACTTAGATCCAATGCATTACAATACAGAAGTTTTGTGATGCATTGTAAAGTTGAAGTCCCAGAGTGGGACAAAGAATAAAGTGAAAGAAAAGTTAAAAAAATAAAGTTTTACAAAAAAAGCGTCCCTTTCCAAAATGAAGTTTAAGAAAAATGGTAAAAAATAAGGAAAGAATGTAGAAATGTAGACATATTAGGTATCGCCTCGTCCGTTTCGACGGGCTCTATAAAAATAGCACATGTACTAATCCCTCAGGTTAACACCGTCAAAAAAAAAAAAACTGTGCTAAAAAAACATTTTTTGTCACCTTACATCACTAAAAGTGCAACACCAAGCGATCAAAAAGGCCTATGCCCCCGAAAATAGTACCAATCTAACCGCCACCTCCTCCCGCAAAAAATGAGCCCCTACCTAAGACAATCGCCCAAAAAATAAACGATGGCTCTCACGCTATGGAGACACTAAAACGTTATTTTTTTTGTTTCAAAAATGCTTTTATTGTGTTAAATGTAAAAAAAAAAGTACACATATTAGGTATCGCCACATCTGTAACAACCTGCTCTAAAAAAATACCACATGACATAACCCCTCAGATGAACACTGTAAAAAAAAAGTGTCAAAAAAGCAATTTTTTGTCACCTTACATCACAAAAAGAGTAATAGCAAGCGATTAAAATGTCATATGCACCCCAAAATAGTGCCAATTAAACCATCATCTCATCCCACAAAAATGGTACCCTACGTAAGACAATTGCCCAAAAAATAAAAAAACTAAGTCTCTCAGACTATGGAGACACTAAAATATGATAATATTTTTTTGTTTCAAAAATGATATTATTGTGTAAAACTTAAATAAATAAAACAAAAGTATATATATTAGGTATTGCCACATCCGAAAAGACCTGCTCTATAAAAATATCACATGACCTAACTCCTGAGGTGAACGCCGTAAAAAAATTGTGCCAAAAAAGCCATTTTTGTCACCTTAGCGATCAAAAAATCATACACACCCCAAATTCATCTAACCATCATCTCATCCCGCAAAAAATTAGGCTCTACCTAAGATAATCGCCCAAAAAATAAAAAACTATGGCAATCTCAGAATATAAAGACACTAAAACATAATTTTTTTCAAAAATGCTTTATTTAAAACTAAAACAAAGAACCAAAAACAGTAGTCATATTTGGTATTGTCGCGTCCATAACAACCTTCTCTTTAAAAATAGCACATGATCTACCTGTCAGATGAACATTGTAAATAACAAAAAATAAAAACGGTGCCAAAACAGCTATTTTTTGTTACCTTGCCTCACAAAAAGTGTAATATAGAGCAACCAAAAATCATATGTACCCTAACATAGTACCAACACAACTGGCACATTATCCCGTAGTTTCCAAAATAGGGTCACTTTTTTGGATTTTCTACTCTAGGGGTGCATCAGGGGGTCTTCAAATGTGACATGGCAACTTAAAATTATCCCAGTGAAACCTGCCTTCCAAAAACCATATGGCATTCCATTCCTTCTGTGCCCTGAAGTAGACATATGAGAAATGTAAAGTAATAACTATTTTAAGAGGTATCACTCTCTGTTTTAAAAGCAGAGAAATAAAAATTTTGAAAATTGTGAATTTTTCCAAATATTTTGTAAATTTTGTATTTTTTTTATAAATAAAACTAAAATATTTTGACTCAAATTTACCACTGTCATGAAGTACAATATGTGATGAGAAAAAAATCTCAGAATTGCTTGGATAAGTAAAAGCGTTTTAAAGTTATCACCATATAAAGTGACACATGTCAGATTTGCAAAAAATTGACTGGTCCATAAGCTGAAAAATGCCAGGGTCCTGAAGGGGTTAAAAGAGCTCAGTTCTGTTATTGATTTGCCTTTGTTCATAATATTTACAGATTTTTTAATGACGGGCATTGTACCAAGGGACTGGCGTAAGGTGAAAGTGGTGCCCATTTTCAAAAAAGGCGCTAGTTCTTCACCGGGTAATTATAGGCGATTAAGTTTATTATCCATAGTGGGAACAATGTTTGAGGGCCTCCTACGGGACAACATACAGGATTATGTAACTGTCAATGACATAATAAGTGGTTGCCAACATGGTTTTACTAAGAACAGAAGCTGTCAAACTAACCTGATTTGTTTTTATGAGGAGTCGAGTAGAAGAAGCCTGTACAGAGGGGTGGCTGTGGATATTATGTTTTTGGAATTTGTAAAGGCGTTCAATACTGTCCTGCATGGACTCCTAATGGGTAAATTGAGGTCTATTGGTTTAGAATATATAATTTGTAATTGGATTAAAAATTGGCTTCAAGATCGTATCTAGTGTTAAGCGTGTCAAAGTCCATGAACATCCAAATTTCAAGAAAATTTGATTCGACACAAAGCAGAATCTCCACTTGCTTTGTGGTAGCCAATTGATTTTACCTGAAATAGTTAAAAAAAAAAAATCATACTTACCTCATCCATTTGCTTGCAAAGGGCTGGCCGCCGCCATCTTGATTGAATATCTCGCACAAAATCCCGTGCGCGGTGACGTATGACATAACTACGCCAGCATAAGTGATGACATCATCACAGGCCGTGCAAAATTTTGCTTTTAGATCTTCAATCAAGATGGTGGTGGCCTGCCCGTCGCAAGCAAATGTATGAGGTATGATTTAATTAAAGCTTTTTTTTTACACCGTGTTATTACTATCAGATGCTGCGATCAGCTATGCACGCGGCATCTGAGGGGTACAATGACAGGGAGTGGCACAATCGCCACTCTCTATCATTGCACCCACTGCTTGCAAAGAAATGCGCTTCATGACAAAGTAATTCACCATAAAGCAAATATTTTTGTAAAATTTGGCGAAGCAGCCAAATCCAATTTTTATATACTTCACTCATCTCCAATTGTATCGAAAGAGTTCTCGTCAATGATTACTACTCTGAATGGTCCCCAGTTATAAGTGGTGTACCCCAAGGTTCTGTGCTGGGTCCGCTATTATTTAACCTATTCATTAATGAGATAGAGGATGGGATTAACCCTGATACTTAAGGACCAAGGGTGTACATGTACACCCTGTGAATATCCGATCACCGCTGCGCACGTGGCGGTGATTGGAACAAGATGCCTGCTGAAATCAATCAGCAGGCATCTTGGCACAATGCCCAGGGGGGTCCTGTGACCCCCCCATGTCAGCGATCGCAGCAAACCGCAGGTCAATTCAGACCTGCGGTTTGCTGCGCATCTGAGTCTCTGATCCCCGCGGTTCTGTGACCGAGGGATCAGAGACTAAAATATGCTGACCCCTGCTATAAACTGCTGACATCTGTGCTGCAGATGTCAACAGTTTAACCCCTTCTATACCGCGGTCCATACGGACCGCGGTATAGAAGGTGTTAACATGGAGGGCTCCTTCCTCTCCCATCGGGGGCTGCCGTACCTTTGCAGCCCCCGACGGGATAGGATAGTAGAGGGAGGGAGCTCACTCTCTTCCATCACCCGCTGCTCTGTAATGGCAGCGGGTGATGAGTCACTATGGCAGCAGGACGCTTTCAGAAGCGTCCTGCTTGCCATGGTATAGTAACTCTGGTCAGACTTCTGCTAAAGGCAGAAGTCTGACCAGACTGTGAAAAGTAAAAATACAGTCCAGTACACTATATAGTGTACTGTTCTGTATTATATAGACACCAGATCCACTGGATCTACAAGAACCAAGTGGGTCTGGGTCAAAAAAATGTCAAAAAAGTGAAAAAAAAAGTAAAAATAAGAAAAATACATATCACTGAATAAAAAAAAACAAAAAACAAATAAACTACACATGTTAGGTAACAACGCGTCCGTAAAAATCTCCTATATAAAAATATCACGTGACCTAACCCCTCACGCAAATACCGTAAAAAAAAACACAAAAAATGGTGTAAAAAAGCCATTTTTTGTCACCTTGCATCACAAAAAGTGTAATACCAAGTGATCAAAAAGGCGTATGCCTCCCAAAATAGTACCAATAAAACCGCCATCTTATCCCGCAAAAAATGAGCCCTTATATAGGACAATCGCCCAAAAAAATAAAAAAATATGGCTCTCAGACTATGGAGACACTAAAACATAATTTTTTTTTCTAAAATGCTATTATTGTGTTAAAGTAAAATAAATAAATAAAAAGTATACATATTATGTATCGCCGCGTCAGTAAAAACCTGCTCTATAAAAATATCACATTATCTAACCCCTCAGGTAAATACTGTTAAAAAAATAAAATAAAAACAATGTAAAAAAAAAACATTTTTTGTCACCTCACATCTCAAAAACTGTAATAGCAAGCGATCAAAAAGTTATATGCACCCAAAAATAGTGCCAATCAAACCATCTCATCCCGCAAAAAATGATACCCCACATAGGACAATCACCCCCCAAAAAAAAAAAAAATATAGGGCTCTCAGACTATGGAGACACTAAAACATCTCCTCGCCTCACTCCCTCTCTGTTGGTGTCCCGCAAGGCTCCGTCCTAGGACCCTTGCTCTTCTCTATCTACACCTTCGGCCTGGGACAGCTTATAGAGTCCCATGGCTTTAAGTATCACTTATATGCTAATGACACACAAATCCACCTCTCTGGTCCAGACATCACCACCTTACTATCCAGAATCCCACAATGCCTATCCTCCATATCCTCCTTCTTCTCCTCTCGCTTTCTAAAACTTAATATGGATAAAACAGAATTCATCATCTTTCCCCCATCTTGCTCACTCCCCCCAACAGACCTTTCTATCACAATCAATGACTGCACACTGTCCCCGGTCAACCAAGTCCGCTGCCTTGGAGTGACCTTGGATTCTGCCCTCTCCTTCCAACCACACATCCAGGCACTTTCCACCACCTGCCGCTTCCAACTCAAAAACATCTCCCGCATCCGCCCTTTCCTCAACTTTGAATTGGCAAAAATGCTTGTACATTCCCTCATCATCTCCCGCCTAGACTACTGCAACATTCTCCTCTGTGGCCTTCCATCTAGCTCTCTCGCACCCCTACAATCTATCCTCAACTCTGCTGCCCGACTAATCCATCTCTCCCCCGGTTACTCCTCTGCATCTCCCCTCTGCCAGTCCCTGCACTGGCTCCCCATTGCCCAGCGAATTCAGTTTAAAATACTAACCAACACATACAAGGCCGTCCACAACCAGTCCCCTCCCTACATCTTTGAGCTACTCTACCGATACATCCCCACACGCAATCTTCGATCCTCACAGGACCTCCTTCTCTCCTCTCCTCTCCTCTTATCACCTCTTCCCACACTCGCCTCCAGGATTTCTCCCGTGCATCCCCTATACTCTGGAACTCGCTACCCCAACATATCAGACTCTCACCTACAGTGGAATCCTTCAAAAGCAACCTGAAAACCCACCTCTTCAGACAAGCCTACGACCAGTGACACCGCTGCCTCTATACCGCCATGACCAGCTTCACCCTCGCCTACTGTCTCCATCCCCCATATCATGTAGATTGTAAGCCCTCACGGGCAGGGCCCTCTCTCCTTCTGTACCAGTCTGTAACTTGTCTCGTTCATGCTTAAGGCGATTGCCTATATTATGTATGTGCACCGCCTATGATATGTACAGCGCTATGGAATGAATGGCGCTCTAAAAATAAATAATAATAATAATAATAATAATAATATCATGATTTGTTTTGTTTAAAAAAAATGATAATATTGTGTAAAACTTAAATAAATAAATAAAAAGTATACATATTTGGTATCGGCACGTCCGTCGCAACCTGCTCTATAAAAATAACACATCACCGAACCCCTCAGGTGAACACAAAAAAAAAAATACGGTGTCAAGAGCCATTTTTGTCACCTTACATCACAAAAAGTGTAATAGCAGGCGACCAAAATGTCATATGCACCCCAAGATAGTTCCAATCAAACCGCCATCTCATCCCGCAAAAAATGAGCCCCTACATAAGACAGTCGCCCAAATAATAAAAAAAATATATGGCTTTCAGAATGTGAAGACACTAAAAAATCATTTTTTTCAAAAATGCTGTATTATGTAAAAATGAAACAAAACCCCCCAAAAAGTAGCCATGTTTGGTATTGCCGCATCCGTAGCAACCTGCTCTATAGAAATAGCACACAATCTAACCTGTCAGTTCAACTATGTAAATAACAAAAAATAAAAACGGTCCGAAAATAGCTATTTTTTTGCAAATTTTCCATTTTAATCAATTTTTCCAGTAACAAAGCAAGGGTTAACAGCCAAACAAAACGCAATATGTATTGCCCCGATTCTCTAGTTTGCAGAAACACCCCATATGTGGTCGTAAACTGCTGTATGGCCAAACGGCAGGGCGTAGAAGGAAGGGAACGCCATATGGTTTTTGGAAGGCAGATTTTGCTGGACTGGTTATTTGACACCATGTCCCATTTGAAGCCCCCCTGATGCACCCCTACAGTGGAAACTCCAAAAAGTGACCCCATTTTGGAAAGTACGGGATAAGGTGGCAGTTTTGTTTGTATTATTTTAGGGTAAATATGATTTTTGGTTGCTCTATATTACACTTTTTTGAGGCAAGGTAACAAAAAATAGAAATTCCGAAATTTCATCTCCATTTGCCAATAACTCTTGTGGAACACCTAAAGGGTTAACAAAGTTTGTAAAATCAGTTTTGAATACCTTGAGGGTGTAGTTTCTTAGATGGAGTAACTTTTTGGAGATTCTACTCTAGGGGTGCATCGGGGCTTCAAATGGGACATGGTGTCAAAAACCAGTCCAGCAAAATCCGCCTTCCAAAAACCATATGGCGTTCCCTTACTTCTGTGCCCTGCCGTTTGGCCATACAGCAGTTTACGCCCAAATTTGGGGTGTTTCTGAAAACTACAGAATCGGGGCAATAAAAATTGAGTTTTGTTTGGCTGTTAACCCTTGCTTTGTTACTGGAAAAAATGGATTCAAACTGAAAATTTTCCAAAAAATCGAAATTCTGAAATTTTATCTCCATTTGCCATTAACTCTTGTGGAAAACCTAAAGGGTTAATGATGTTTGTAAATCAGTTTTGAATACCTTGAGGGGTGTAGTTTCTAGAATGGGGTCATTTTTGGATGGTTTCTATTATGTAAGCCTCACAAAGTGACTTCAGACCTGAACTGGTCCCTAAAAGTGGGTTTTGAAAATTTCTGAAAAATTTCAAGATTTGCTTCTAAACTTCTAAGCCTTGTAACGTCCCCAAAAAATAAAATGGCATTCCCAAAATGATCGATACATGAAGTAGACATATGGGGAATGTAAATCAATAACTTTTTTGGGCGGTATTACTATGTATTATAGAAGTAGAGAAATTGAAACTTGGAAAATTGCTAATTTTTCCAAATTTTTGGTAAATTTGATATTTTTTTATAAACAGAATTGCCTGGATAAGAAAAAGCGTTTTAAAGTTATCACCACATAAAGTGACACTGGTCAGATTTGCAAAAAATGGCCTGGTCCTAAGGTGAAAATGAGCCCGGTCCTTAAGGGGTTAATAGTGTTGTTTCTATTTTTCAATATGACACCGAACTTTGTAATATGGTACAGTCTATGGAAGATGTTAAGCTAAAAGCTGACTTGGACAAACTTACTGTTTGGACCTCCACTTGGCTAATGATGTACAATATAGATAAATGTAAAGTTATGCACCTGGGGGCTAATAATCTGCATAGAGCATATGTCCTAGGGGGAGTAACACTAGGAGAGTCACTTTCTGAGAGGGATCTGGGTATACAATATTAGAGACGCACCTAAGTTTTAGAGGAGGAAAAATAGAAAAATATTTATTTTTTATTAGAACTCAGGTCAGACCAGCAATCAGACCCCCAATTTTAATAAGACCCCAACAAGACCTCCGATCAGGCCCCCAATAAGAGCTCCATGCCTCTAATCAGCCCTCTTTTCCAAATATCAACCCCCAGCAGCCCCCATTGCCTCTATTTGCCCCCAACAGTCCCTATTGCCCCATATCAGCCCCATTGCCTCATATTAGCCCCAGTAGCCCCCATTGCCTCTCATGTTAGCCCCATTGACTCAGATCAGCTCCTATAAGCCCCATATTGTCTCAGATTAGCCCCACATCAGCCCCAAATTGCCCCAGATCAGCCCCTAGCATCTCAATATTGCCCCCAGATCAGTCCCCAGCATCTCCATATTGCCCCCAGATCAGTCCCCAGCATCTCCATATCGCCCTCCGTATCTCCATATTGCCACCAGATCAGTCCCCAGCATCTCCATATTGCCCCCAAATCAGTCCCCAGCATCCCCATATTGCCCCCAGCATCACCATATTGCCCCCAGCATCAGTCCCCAGCATCTCCATATTGACCCCAGCATCATGTTTTATTAAAAAAATAAAAATAAATTACTTCTCCTGCTCCTGGATGCCGACGCTCTTCACCTACATCGCTATCCTCTTCATCCTGCTGTCGGCAGGAGCGCACTCACGCTGTGCGCAGCCTCCACAGCCGATAGCCGAGAACCGGTACTAATGAGCGCATCCATAATTGAAGCGCTCATTAGTATTCGCCTCATAAGACACAGGGGCATGTTTCCCCCACTTTTAGGGGGGGGGGGGAATGTGACTTATGGGGCGAAAAATACGGTATGTAATAGTCTTGAAAAAAGATGTCTAAGAGGGGGCACCATTAATCTGTACAAACATATAATCGGACTGTACAAAAAATATAGAGATAAGCTATTCTGTGTTAAACCCCCTCAAAAAACAAGTGGCCACTCCCTACTCCTGGAAAAAAAAAAAAGATTCAGTCATAAGAGGCGACAAGCATTCTTTACAGTAAGGGCTGCGAATCTCTGGAGTAGCCTGCCGCAGGAGCTGGTCAGAGCAAAAACAGAAGATGGCTTCAAAAAAGGTTTAGATGACTTTTTTTTTCAAAATAACATTAAGGCTTATGACAATGTATAAAAATCATGTTGTGCACATACTTTCCCCTTGGCCCACCCATCCTTAAAAGGAAGATGGACATTGATCCAGGGATTTGTTCCATGGATCAATATAGCAGGATTACAGGTTGGACTTGATAGACTTTTGTCTTGTCCCAACCTTAACCTTGAAGGGCTCCAACAAATAGGGGCTGAGGTGAGGAGGTGGTGTGAGAAGGGAAACACTACATATCAGTCTATGAGGTATGATCCAGGAGAAGGCCATGTCTGTGACACCAAGATGGGGGAGCTTGTATCAGAAGGAAGTGGTCGATGGTGTCGAAGGCAGAGGAAAGGTCAAGAAGAAAGAGAAAAGAATAATCTCGCTTGACTTTGGCAGGAAGATAAGTAATATCATGCATTTACAATGTGATGTAACTCATAAATATGTCTTTGTTTCTTGAATTCTGCTGCACCAAATCTAGGGTGAAACTGCTACATATGATCTGCTATACAAATGTTGACCTGTGCCTACTTAGAGTCTATAAGATGTAGTTTGCATTTTCACTGTAAATGTTGGAATATTTGACTAAATGACAGAAAGGTTGTCAGTTAACCCTTAAAACCTCTCTGTGTTATTAGGAAAATCATTGTTTAGGAGACATAACAAATTTTTGAGACGGTCACATTGCAGTCCAGTGCCTGAGTCTATTAGCCTGAGCACTGATCCCTCTCCATCCTGGGCTGGTGATACATTAATTTTTAAATAACTGGTGAAAAGGAAGATTGGTGGCTTCGGTTGACCACATGGTAACGTTTCTTGGGCTTTCACAGATGCACGCTCAATTTGTTAATATTCTAGATTTGTTTATATGAATTCTCTTTATTAGTAAGTTAGATTCACATGTATTTCTGGTTATTATAGATGCAGTTTATCCTTTCCAACTCTGCTCTCCATTGTCTCTTGATCTACAACCTCCACACCATACTCTTCCTATCTGATGGGGGTAATAGTACAGAGAACTGTTTATTACTTTACTGCCCCAATGTTTCTATCTGATTTTAATTTCTTGATACCCTTGTTGATGGCTGTCACTGAGGTAACCAAAGCTTGAACATACAGCACAAGCATGGAGCTAATCATAAATTGCCCTAATATTAATAATCTATACAACTGTTTAAATATGAGCGAACCAATTTGTAACAAACTGAGGTGAAATGAGTTATAACTTCAGCATTTAATTATTAAACTGGAAAACCATTGTAAGGCCTCTTTCACACTAGCGTTTTAGCTTTCCGTCCTAGAGATCCGTCCTCGGGTCTCTAGGACGGAAAGCTACTGATCAGGATTATCCCAATGCATCCTGAATGGAGAGCAATCCGTTCAGGATGCATCAGGATGTCTTCCGTTCAGTATGTCAACGTTTTTTGGACGTTGACAAAAGCGCAGCATGCTGCGGATTTGTCTCCGTCCAAAAATCCGGAGAGACATGCTGTAACGCTCGGATCGGAATTATGCCCATTGAAGTGCATTAATCCGGATCCGACCTTAAGCTAAACGTCGTTTCGGCGCATCGCCGGATCCGACGTTTAGCTTTTGTCAATGGTTACTATGGCAGCCAGGACGCTAAAGTCCTGGTTGCCATAGTAAAGAGTAGGGGAGCAGGGGAGCGGCATACTTACATTCCGTGCGGCTCGGGGCGCTCCAGGATGGCGTCAGGGCGCCCCAGTGCATAGATCATGTGATCGCATGGATCACGTGATCCATGCGCTGGGCGCTCTGACGTCATTCAGGCGCCGAGACGCCGCACGATCGCATGCTGCCCCCTGCCCCACTGCTCATGGCAACACTGATCAGTCTTCAAATGCTTTCAGTTCACTTGCGTTGTGCCGGATCCGGCGTGCATTCCGGCGACGGAAGTGCACGCCGGATCTTCACAACGCAAGTGTGAAAGAGGCCTAAAACAGGCATACAAACTTGGCTTCTGTACCGACTTGTATCTGAGTACCAAAGTCAACTTCAGATCCAAGTTTTAAAATGTTTTTTAAGTTGATGAAAATCCAATCCCAACGAATTTGCCTCGCCGGAGTCCATACATTTTAATGCTGTACAGAGACGGATTTCCATACAGCAATAAAATTAAGTTTTGAGCTAAGCGATTTCGGATCTAAGATCCGAAGATAACTTCGTGGATCCCTAATCTTTATCATAATTCTGTTTTGGAATGTTCCTCTGTTCTTCTACTTGTATATTTATGATTTCACTGTCCACTGGGCATTACCATTTGGCTTTCCAAAAGGGTTTGTCCCTTCACAATTTGATAATGTCTGCACTTATTGAACAGTAAATAGTGTGCAGAGAATCTCCTCTCTAGCTGGCAACACCAAGTTGTCAATTTATTTGGAAATGTTTAGTAAGAATAAGGAAGGAACGGCAGAACACAGTTATAAGAAACGATTCTCCAGAAGAACATGAATATGCTCTAATGAAGAACACATGTCTGGAGAGCTGGCAGATCATCTATATGAGAAGATCCTGTTTGTGGATCTGTCACGGTAACAGCTAAATCCCATTTTTTTTTCTATTTCTGCTGTAATAGCTGTAAATTAAAGTTGCTGTGTTAAGGGATCTGCTCTGTATTTATAGACCGCTGCCGGCTCAGAGTTTATGTCATGTAGTTTGCATTTTCAATGTAAACATTGATATTTGAATAATGACAGAAAGTTTGTCGTGACCTTTAGTAAACACTCTCTGGTTATTAGTATCCTCATAGTACAGTTGAGATGGCTGATTCTACTGAGGGTTACACTGAATTCCAGTATATGGGTCTATTGACCTCAGCACTGATTGCTCTCCTAGCCGGGCTGGTGATACATTTATTTATTATAGCCAGCAATGTCTATGACTGGTGGGAAGGAAGATCAGTGACTCCGGTTGACCACATTGTAACTTCTCTTGGGATTTCACGAATGTGCTCTCAGTGTACAAATACTCTAGCTTTGTTTATAGGTCTGCTCTTTATTAGGAATGTGGTTTCACGTATAACTTTACTTATTATTGATGCAGTTTATGCTTTCTTTACTGCTACCAATATTTGGCTAACTGCTCTGCTCTCCATTGTGTTCTGTCTGAAGATCTCCAACCTCCACACCAGACTGTTCCTATACCTGAGAAGGATGATACTACAGAGGACTGTTTATTTTATAGTAGCCTCAGTGTTTTTCTCCTTTTTTAATTGTTTGATGCCCTTAGTCGATGACTGTCACTGAGGGTGACTAAAGATGGAGCATACAATATAACCAGCAATCTGTTCTTGAATTGCTCTAATATTAAAAATCTATACCACTTTTCTATTGGAGGCTCCTTTCCAATGCTTTTTTATTACTTCTCATCCATCCTTCTCCTCACTTCATTGTATTATCATACAACAAGGATGAAGATGAACAGAAATGTAACCATCAATTTGGAGACATATTACTCAGCGATGAAATTTGTGTCCTTTACCTTCATATATAACACTGTATATGCCATTGGCCATTTTTTGTGTGCCTTTTATTACTATTTGTACTGTGTGAGCCTTCCATGGTTTTTTATTTTATTAGTATTTCTCCCAGCTCTACATTCCTCCTACCTGATCTATAGAACAGCTAAACTCAGGAATCGGATGTCCAAGGTTCTTCAGACTGTGATTAGTTTCTTATTCCAAAAGAAAGATTAAGAAACCAGAGAGAACATAGAGTCAGCAGCAAAATATGATAGGTAAATGGAGTGGAGGTGTTTAGTTGTGTTTGTATAGTAATCTGTAGGGTTGTGTTTCTTGTTTGATAAGTGACTGTTCAGAGAGATATGTCATATCTCATATGTAGTCAGAGTTATTTATAAGGGCTGGATAAAAATTAAGATTGATGGCTTAAAGGAAATGTGTCCTCAGAATATGTGTCCTTAGAAAATGACTTATTGTTTAAATCATGTTTTTATTCTCAAAATATATTTAAAGAATTTTTGATGGTGTTATGTTTAATTGTCCATATCAATATTTAAATTTAAACAAAAAAAATACAATGGCTTTTGCACTGGCCACTAAAAATAATAATAGGCACCACTTCTTGGTCTGTACAGATCACGTTACTGCAGTTATCTGCTTATCTATACACAGAGGTTATATCATTAAAGGCATGATAAGAACGACAGGTATGAGAAGTTCCACCATTCACTATAGGTAATTGTCAAATCCTATCTATTCTTTCCTTTTTTAATGAACTCTGCACAGTTCACAGAGCATGCCTAGAAAACCTTCCCATGTAAGTCAATAAGGTCCCCTCATGACCATTGTGTCCAGGACCAATGTGGCTGCTGTAAAGTAAGTAATTTTCTTAATGCTTTCTAAATGCTGTTTAGAACAGCTCAGGCAATATGGCCGCCCCCATACTCATGGTCAGGAAATAGAATTAAAACATCTGCAATCAGAAAATAAAAAGCAATAAGAAGAAAGGATGTGTTACTATTAGGGATGAGCGAATCGACTTTGGATAAAACATCCAGAGTCGATTCACATAAAACTTCGTTCCAATACTGTACTGAGCAGGTGCTCCGTACAGTATTAGAATGTATTGGCTCCGATGAGCCGAAGTTATTGCTTTGCAAAGTCTCGCAAGACTTATGGTAATAACTTCATAAATTAATTTGTACTGTAAAAACCACTTCCCAAACTCGGGTTTGGTTCCAAGGTACCACTTGGAACTGAGCCTGAGTTCAGGAAATGGTTTTGTACAGTAGAATTTAATTTATGAAGTTATTAAACGAAGTCTCGCGAGACTTCGCAAAGCAAAAACTTTGGCTCATCGGAGCCTATACATTCTGCTCCGTACAGTATTAGAACGAAGTTTTATGTGAATCGACTTTGGATGTTTCATCCGAAATTGATTCCTCATCCAATAGTAACATATCCTTTTCCTCACGGAAGTCGATTCGCTCATCCGTTGTTACCATCTGGTTTTACTACGTTATGATTACAAAAAAAGGAGGTGTGTTTCTATCTGGTTTTAACTGGCAGACATTTTTGGTGACACACTTCCTTTAACTTTAACTGATTTGTCTGTCTACACTGGATTGTTACTGGTACTGCAGCTACATTAATTTCATGAAGCCTCAATGGCGTCCAGTATAGGCCAACTCTAACTAGATCTTTACACAAACTGTCCATTCCTTTACTGATCTCCTGTAAAGGAAGTTCTCCCAACTCATTTATTGTCTGCCAATATTTAAATTAAAATTAATTTCCTAAAAACTTTTCTGAGTCATACATTTGAGGAATAACATATCAGCTAGATAGAGGAAAGAGATCTTAAAAACACAGAAAACAGCTGTTAGAGAATTTATTTTACAGTGAGGAGAAGACAATAACTAGTTATATATACAATTGCTGCACAGAGAGATAAGTGTTAGAGAATTAAGTTTGAGTGTCTCATATTGTATAACTCATTCAGGCTGCCTCAGGGAGGCTGGTAGTGACTGTGTGTGCCACATAGCTTGCACAATTTAAAGCAATACTATTCAAATTATTATTAATGTGAATCAGCCCAGTCGCCATCACTTATTTGACAATCACAGTTGATCAGACACTATTGTGTCTGAAATATTATTACAGTTATCTTGTACTTGACTCTGTATAACAATGTAGTTGACTTTTAGTGGATTGATTGTGTGAATTTTAATAGTTTTTCTCAATAATTAGGATAATTAGGCAAAAATATGTCCGGTAAAAGACAGAGAGGCAATGGACTGGGTATTATAAAATTAAACACTCATGCTATATCATTCATAAGTAAAAATGTGGGTATTAGTAGCTCTTTTGACACCACCTATGCAGCCTAAAGTAGCTGCTGTATCTACATTTGTCCTTCACCTCCAAAAGTTAACAGCCTGATTTTGTTGATGAATTGGATGAAAATGTGGACAGAATGACTTACTTATTATCACAATCATATTACCTCCCTTTCTCCTCTTTACCAATTAATGTGAGCACAGAAGGAATTGTTCCTCTTTTTTCATCTCTATGTTCAATTTCCAGTCAGATTACTACTAAGAGATGAAAGCCTGGGTGTTAAAGAAAATATTCTATATCCAGGGCCGGCCTTTGGGGTGTGCGAGCTGTGTGGCCACACAGAGCACCATGGCAACAGGGGCGCCCGGCCTGGCGGCCAACACAGCTCGCAGACGCTACCCACAGCCTACAGGCCGGACTGGCCTGCCGCGGCTAAGTGCTGGTGCTGGTTGTATCATACAGCCAACACCTGCCCGCACCTACTGGGAGTGGCGATCGCACCGCCTCTATCATTTAACCCCTCAGGTGCATCGATCAGTATTGATCGGGGCACCTGAGAGTTAAATGATTGAGTGAAGGCAGAGGGATGCAACTCCCTCTGCCCTCCGATCGGAGCCCAGACAGTGAAATCTTAGTCCTCAGATCAGTTGCCATGGCAGCCTGGATGCCGCTGAAGCACTCCAGGTCTGCCATGGCAATCTCCATAATGAGCTATGCACGAGAATGAAGACTGTAAAAATCTTATTCAACATAATAGAGATCTATTAGGGTAGATATGAGAGGAGATCAAATGATCCCATGTACTAGGCCCCTAAGGGGTCTAATAGTTATAAAAAAAAGGTTAAAAATTAAAAAAAACACCAATATATTAAAAGTTTAAATCACCTCTCTTTACCAATTTTACATATAAAAATATATAAACAATAAAAAAATAAACAAATTAGGTATCGCCGCATCAGAAAATGTCTAAACTATTAAAATATGTTCCTGTACAGTAAATGCCATAACGTAAAAAAAAAATTAAAAACTCGCGATTCGACATTTTTTTGTTATCTTGTCCTTCCCAAAAAATTAAGGCAGTGATCAAAAAGACGTAGATACCACAAAAATGGTACTAATAAAAATACAGTTCATTATGCAAAAAAATACAGCTCATAGAGCTCTATAGACCGCCATACCGAAATATAAAAAAGTTATGGATGGGCTTATACGGAGACATCTCAGTGTAAAACCTACTGCTGAATGTACCTCAATCCACCTTTTGTATTAAGCAAAGAAAAACATTATTTGTTGTGCAACCTGTGCAGCCTGGTTTCTTCACACCACCCTTAGGGTCCATTCACACGTCCGCAAAATGGGTCCGCATCTGTTCCGCACTGTGCTGTCCACATCCGCATTTCCGGATCCGCACTTTCGTTTCCAAAAATAAATAGAACATGTCCTATTCTTGTCCGCAATAACGAACAAGAATAGGCATTTTCTATTATAGCCCAGGCCTTGTGCACATGGCTGGTGTCCATGTTTTTCGGATCTGCAATCTGCGGATCTGGCCCGCAAAGCACTTACAGACGTGTGAATGGAGCATTACACTGCACCAAATCCCAGGGAGTGACACTACAACATCTCATCAAGGCAACTACCACTCCAATCCTGTGCACCTGCTTCCACAGGAGCTTGCTGCACAGTCAGCATTTGGACTGGGGGCAATAGGCAGGAAGCCACTTGTGTGGAATGTGATTCTGCCAAGTACTTGTGACCTGGAAGGAAGCTTTACTGTGGCTCTGCCTCTACAGACTGTGAGCTATGGACAGTTTAAGAAGATTATAGGGAGAGGTAAAATGATAGGGAGGGACAGTGTAAGGAAGAATACAGTGAGAGAAAAGGATATAAAACGGGACATTATAAGAAGATTATAGGGATAGAATATTTGGTAATTTCGGGGTATAATCGGGGGAAGGAGAACAGGTCACTATCAGGTGTATTTGATGGCAGGCTACTGTCAGCTCCTCTTCTGGCAACTAGTTCTACATTACAGATACCTCCAAAACAGTCTTTTTTTGGACAACAAGTTTTTCTCTCAACTGTGTTTGTGCGATGAGATGGTATTCCCATGTCCTCATCATCAGGAAACATCAGTGGTTGTGCATCAGAGCATTCTATGTCTTCCACCACTGGGGAAGGGCTAGGTGGATTCCCTTGGGAAACCCTGCCAGCAGAGTCTTGTAAAAACAGCATAAGAGACTGCTGCATAACTTGAGGCTCAGACAGTTTCCCTGATATGCATGGGGGTGATGTGACAGACTGATGGGCTTGGTTTTCAGGCACCACGTGTGCGCTTTCTGCAGAAGACTGGTGATAGGATGATAATAAAAGATGACTAGATGCATCAGCTTGGATTAAGTCTTTTCTGGCGCCAGGAGAGTGAATGACCATATCAGACACGACACATATGATGATCAAAATCACTCTGTTTATTGATAATAAGGTTCAAGCTTATATTGGACATTATACGCCCTTTCATTATTCAATCATCTTTTTCCAAACAATATAGCCTCCAATTATAATGAGACACATACCGTCATATAACATACTTTCCCCAGTTACATCCTGGCCTTCATGCTCCACGTAATAGCTGATACGGACAAGATAAGGAATTCCGGTTAGATACTTGGCTGCCCAAAACATTTGGTTATGACAGAATGTTCTTACACAAAGTTCAAGACAGCACATTCCTTCAATCCCCTCTTAGAACCTTTTATTCATATTATATGGTTCTCCTTGCCCCTCTTTTGCCTATAAGTTCTTAAGTATTCCATATAAGCCTCTGGGGTATATTCTTCAGGTCTTGGTGGGGTATTGTTCATCTCACCTGTGAGCACTGGAGTATAATAAGACGTCGAGCACACCCTCTTTTCAGTGAAACTTTGACATGTGAAAGAAGTAGAGTACGCATTGTAACACAGCAACATAAGCATATCATTATAGCGATGATAGCAAATACCACTTATAATACATATCGGATTTGACCAAAGTCAGGTATCCAGCTAAAAAGCCAATCCCACCATCCTTGATTGGCGTCTTGTTTTATGTGTTTTATAATTTCTTCTAATTGGTCCATCTTATCCTTTATTCCTTGGGAATGATCTGACAAATTAAAACAGCACATACCTGAAAAAGCAGAGCACCCTATACCATGTTGTAAGAGCAGATAATCAATGGTTGCCCTATTCTGCAGAATTGCCTTCTTATATGACTGTATATCTAGCAATGTGTCCTGCAAGATTGCGCTAGTGACATTTATTTCTTTTACCATAAAGCAAGCAAGCCTTTAGATTGTCTTGTGGTTCTATGCAGCTAACCCTGGTACTCCTACCATTGATATTGTCAGGCTTAAGTTCACATTATAATTACAATCTTCCGGTAACTACACAGAAGATTCTCGTGTATAACGTGTTCGTGTTGCAGGAAGTAATGGTATCATGGCTAATGTTAAACTAGCCATCGTGCAGGGTCCATCTGTAATGTTTGCTGGTATGTACGTGTAACTAAAGTTTCCGCATGCTAACACCCATCCTGTTGGAAGGGGGACATGTTTGTCTAAGGATGGCACTATCTTTATAATATTACATTGCATATTTCTTCCTGATATCATCTTTTTGCAACTACTTACGCCCCGTTGGCAAATATCTGGTTTGGTCTTATTTTGTTGCTTTGCTTGTATGCAAGGAGGTAGTAATTTTTCATCACAAGTGAAATTATAGCATACTTCTGCAGCTGTGACTAGACCTGTAATTATTCTGATCATATTACCTTGTAGATCTACACCTATCTATGTGTAGAGCAATTATAGCAGACATAATAAGGATTCACATGTCCATATCTAACATCATGTTCTTCTAAATCAGTGTCAATGGGAACGCAGGAGCCCTGACCATATAGACACTAGAGTGGGCACTGCTACCAGGCAGGTTTCTAGTATATTGGATGCAGACAAGGTGGTTCGAAGACAGAAATCCGTTAGGTTCAGGGTCTTGGCCAGGTACAGCCACAGATTCTCCTTTGTCTTCCACAGATTGTCCTCCCCTCTGTAGGATACATGCTCTGGTGAGTGCAATTAGTTCGGCAGCCTGGGCTGATTGGACATGTATTGGTTTTGCTTCTAACACTATGTCGGGTAACATGACTATGGCATAGGCTGCGCAGAAGACAGTATCAAGTCGGCGTGAGCATGAGCCGTCAACAAATACTTCAGGTGACCCTGTCACAGGCGTCGCTGACAAATCCATTCTGGGGGAAGTTTCATACTCTAACACTTTGAGGCAGTCATGTGCGTCGGGCAGGGCGTCTTCTTCTCCTTTTAGCCCTATGAGTGTATTCAATATCGGTGCTGGCCCTGCTGAATGTGGGGCATATTTGATTTGTAAGGAAGGGTCACTTAACAAGAGTATCTCATATCCTGACAGTCGCTGGGCTGACATGTGTTGGGTGTGTATGCCTTGTAGTAACCCCACTACATCATGAGTTGTGTGTAGGATGGTGGGGTACCCCAATGTGAGGGAGGTCGCGAGCTCCACCATCATAGCACAAGCCGCAAGAGTACGCAGACATGCCGGCATGCCTTGTACGGATACCGGCATTATCTTTGAGAAAAAAACACAAGGACGCAACTTGCTTCCATGTTCTTGTGTTAGCACCCCTGCCATGGTTTTACAATTTTGGCGCGCAAACATGTGGAACGGCAGCTTATAGTCAGGGAGGCCCAATCCTGGGCTACACATCAGAGAACATTTTAACATATCAAAAGCATTCAACATTTCCTCAGACCATCTTATGAGCTCTGGTTTGTCTTCCAGAGTGGCTTGCGTCAGGATATTATCATAGTAGGAACAGTCAGGGATCCATTATCTGCAATAATTTATCATACCAAGGAAGGACAACATTTCCTTCTTGGTGTGTGGGGTGACCAGTCCCGCTACAGACTGGACTCACTCCGGACTGATCCGCCTTTCCCCTTCTGTGAGGACAAAGCCCAAGTACTCAACTTGCTTTTTACACCATTGCATTTTCTTGCGGGACACCTTGTGTCCACATTCTGATAACCATTTTAACAAAGATACACCATCAGTAACATTGGCCTCCTCTGACATACTGCACAGTAACAAATCGTCCACATATTGTATCAGCACCGAACCTGGGGGGGGGGGGCATGGTTTCAAAGTGTCTTGACACGGACAAGATAAGGAATTCCGGTTAGATACTCGGCTGCCCAAAAAACTTGGTTATGACAGAATGTTCTTACACAAAGTTCAAGACAGCACATTCCTTCAACTGGGTGGGAGATAATGTTGTGTACGTGCTGGATCCACTGTCGGCCACCCAATTGGCTAGCGCCTGTAACTGCTCAGGCCTTACCATCCTTAGAACGGCATTGGGCCCCACCAAATATCGCTGTAAATTCTGGCGGGTACTGGAACCTGAGGTAGTTGGTTCACTAGGACGTGTGGCTGTGGCAGAATGGCCACGTCCTCTCCCAGCACCAGAGGGTACACTGACACCACCACGACCGCGTCCGCATCCCTTACTAGATGTTTTCCTCATTGTTACCGTTCACCAAGCACCACAATAAGAAAACATATTTGGCCCAATGTATTGATTTCAAATTCAGGCCTTTTTTTTACAGGCACCTAACACTATCTGCCTATTTATTTATGTACCGTATTACACTAATCCAGGCACAGCAGTAACCACTGATTTAGGGGAATATCTCTTTTAGGGCTAGTATTTAGGCCCTGGATGAAAGGTATCCTTTTATGGACAGATTTAAACTAGGCCTGCAACAGATGGGACACCAGATTCAGGGTATTGCTATTTTGGCAATTGAATTTCACCCCAGAACAAAATATATCCTTTGCAGGACACTATGAAACTTGGCCAGCCACAGCTGAAACCACTGATTTATGGTATTGCTATTTTGGCAATTGAATTTCACCCCAGAACAAAATATATGTTTTGGCGGACACTATTATAGTTTGCAAGACAGTGCTGGGACACCAGATTTAGGGGATTGCTATTTTGGCAGTTGAATTTCACCCAAGAACAAAATATATGTTTTGGCGGACACTATTATAGTCTGCCAGCCAGAGCTGAAACCACTGATATATGGTATTGCTATTTTGGCAATTGAATTTCACTCCAGAACAAAATATACCCTGTTACGGACAGATTTAAACTAGGCCTGCAACAGCTGGGACACCAGATTCAGGGTATTGCTATTTTGGCAATTGAATTTTACCCCAGAACAAAATATATTTTTTGGCGGACACTATTATAGTTTGCCAGCCAGAGCTGAAACCACTGATTTATGGTATTGCTATTTTGGCAATTGAATTTCACCCCAGAACATAATATATCCTTTGCAGGACACTATGAAACTTGGCCAGCCACAGCTGAAACCACTGATTTATGGTATTGCTATTTTGGCAATTGAATTTCACCCCAGAACAAAATATATGTTTTGGCGGACACTATTATAGTTTTCCAGCCACAGCTGAAACCACTGATTTATGGTATTGCTATTTTGGCAATTGAATTTCACCCCAGAACAAAATATATCCTTTGCAGGACACTATGAAACTTGGCCAGCCACAGCTGAAACCACTGATTTATGGTATTGCTATTTTGGCAATTGAATTTCACCCCAGAACAAAATATATCCTTTGCAGGACACTATGAAACTTGGCCAGCCACAGCTGAAACCACTGATTTATGGTATTGCAATTTTGGCAATAAAATTTCACCCCAGAACAAAATATATGTTTTGGCGGACACTGTTATACTTTGCCAGCCAGTGCTGGGACACCAGATTTAGGGGATTGCTATTTTGACAATTGAATTTCACCACATAAAATAATCTATCCTTTGCCAAACAGCAGACAGTATTATACTTGGCTAGCCAAAGCTGGAACACCAGATTTAGGGGATTGGTATTTTGGCAATTGTATTTAACCCCTTAATAAAATATAGAAATTGCTATCCTGAGTTTCTAGGGGTGACAATTAGCACAGTCAAGCCCCTGATGTAGGATATAGCAAAAAAAAACTAGTATTGATGGCCGCAAAATGGCCGCCGATCACCCAGAAAATAAGTGACAGAAAAATGCTCTGTGCAGCCTAAAAACCAGTGAGCAAGTAACTAGCAGAAGTTCAATCATTCACAGCTGTAGATCGATTACTTCATTAGGTGCTTTTGCAGACTTTTCCCTGCCTAATCTTGCCCTCACAGCAGCTGCGTCCTCTCCCTACACTAATCAGAGCAGTGTGACGTGCAGCGCTACGTGACTCCAGCTTAAATAGAGGCTGGGTCACATGCTGCACTTGGCCAATCACAGCCATGCCATTAGTAGGCATGGCTGGGATGGGCTCTTAGGGCAAGAAGTAAAACAAAAGCTGATTGGCTGCTGTGCAGCCCTTCAGAAAGCAGGAAGAAATTGACGAATAACGAACCCGAACTTTTTTGAAAATGTTCGGGTCCGGGTCCGTGTCCCGAACACGCCAAAATTCGGTACGAACCCGAACTATGCTCAAACTGTTCGCTCAACACTAGTTATCACATATATGCTACCTTAAATAAATTCAACAATCTCCAAAACTATAAATTGTGTTTAGCTTTAATTTGATGGTATCACTCTCAGATAAATTTTGTCTGCTACCCTGTGTATTGTATGACATGTGTATGACAAAACTAACCTGAAAAAGTTTGGGTTTGTTTGCTGGCTGAGGTTTAATTAAGATTGTTGTAACAAACCTCTACACATGGTGATTCCTCCAGCAGAATAGTTACTATACCTCTGTGGTACAAGATGTAACTCAGGATCAGTGGAGGATAAGTAATATAATGTATTTACACAATGATTCCACCGGCAGAATAGTGAGTGCAGCTCTGCGGTATAGTATCCTACAGGATGTAACTTAGGATCAGTAAAGGGTAAGCAATGTATGTACACAGTGACTGTACCAACAGAATAGTGAGTGTAGCTCTGGAGTATCCTACAGGATGTAATTCTGGATCAGTATAGATTAGGTCATGTAATGTATGCACACAGTGACTCCACCAACAGAATAGTGAGTGCATCTCTGGAGTATAATACAGGATGTAACTCAGGATCAGTACAGGATAAGTAATGTAATGTATGTACACTGTGACTCCACCAGCAGAATAGTGAGTGCAGCTCTAGAGTATAATACCGGATGTAATTCAGGATCAGTAAAGGATAAATAATATAATGTATGCACACAGTGACTCCACGACAGAATTATGAGTATAGGTGTGGAATGTATAATACAGAATGGGATTCAGGATCAAGGGAGGATAAGTAATATCATGGATTCCAAACGTGATACATTACTGCTGTACTAGCTGTAAAATGATCTGGGTATGTTATGTGATCCTCTCTCATTTGTAGACATGTGCCGGTCGGTAATGTAGTTTGTATTTTCAATGTAAATATTTAAGTATTTGAATAATGACAGAAAGTTTGCCTTAAACCTTCAGTAAAGACTGTTTTATCAGGATCCTCATAGTATAGGAGAGATATCTGATTCTACAGAGGGGGGCACTGAAGTCTAGTTTCTAGGTTTATTGTCCTCAGCACAGATCTTTCTCATTAGAGATGAGCAAAGTTATGAAAAATTTGACTTGGCTGCTTTGCAAAATTTGACTTCGTCACAAAGCACATTTCCTTTGTTTGTAGCGGGTGCAGTGATTGGGAACAGCAATCGCGACCCCCCGTCACAGCTGCTATCTCTGGCTATGACCTTCTGTCGATGCTCGTATGGCAGTTTCGTGTCTGTGTGTTCTTTGTGCTTCTGTATGGGTTAACTCCCCTGTGTGCCTATCAGGAGTTAATCCTCTCTGTCTGCTCCATGGGTGTGGCCTCTCTGCTGCACCCATGGAACCTGTATATTAGGCTGACTTTCCCTCAGTTCTGGGTCAGCTCTCCTGGTGTGTGTTTGTCATGTCCTTCTCCTGGTTTTTACTCTGTCTCCCATGCTGCTGACCCATGGGATCCTTGTCTGTCTGTGCTCTGTGGGTTCACCTACTTGTTCATTGTTGTCCATTTTCTATGTTTTGTTGCCTTTGCCCTGATTTGTTAATGTTTTAGTCACCTTGTGTTTATTATGTCTTTGCCTTGCTTGCTTTTCCTGTCTTCGCCGGTATATGTTATCACTGCCTATGTACTGTTTGTACCTTTGGTACCTGTCATCCCTTCGTTCCTGTTGTCACTGTCTAGTTCACGCCCCAGAGTGGACCCTGGCAACTTCCTGCAGCAAAGCCTATCTCTACCATCTGGGGCCCTAGAATACAAGGGATTGCTTAGTCACGCTCCTCTGGAGTATTACTAGACAGTGGCGCAGTGGGGGTTTTCTTTCACTGTGCGGACAGTACATAGAGCTCATGTTTCCCCTGTATTTCCTTTCTTGTCTTGTTTGTGCAATAAACTTTGATGTGACTGTCCCTGTGTGCCGTATGTTTTTGCTGACGACGCGAAAGTCTCTCGCGGGACTTCCAACTCGTGACACCCCCCCTTCATCGAACCTCTTAGAAGCCGCATTAATTACTGATGGCATCTGAGATTAAAATTAAGGCCTTTCAGGGGTTAATCCCATTAAGAAAAAGAAAACATACTCACCTTATCTATTTGCTACGCTGGCCAAGCGCAATGTCATCATCACTGATGACGTCACTGTGCCCAGCCAGCCCGATGATGTGGCGACATTTTGCTCATTTCTTGTAATCAAGATGGCCGCAAGATTTTTCGCATGCAAATGGAGGAAGTGAGTATGTATTTATTTTTCTTACCACTATTTCAGGAAAAATAGATTTGAAAAAACATAAAGTGCAAGGAAATGCAGCAAATCAAACTTCTTCTGAAATTTGGATCAAAGTCATTTCGTTTGGCTTCGATTCACTCCACACTAATTCTCATAGTTGGGCTAATGATAAATCCATGTATTATAGCTATGAATATGAATGACTGGTGGAAAGGAAGATCAGTGACTCCTGTTGACCACATTATATCTGCTCTTGGCATTTCAAGGATGTGCGCTCAATTGTTAAAACACTAGATTTGTATATAGGAATCATCTTTATTAGAAATGTGGCTTCACATGAAACTGCAGTTATTAGAGATGCAGTTTTTGCGTTTTTACTTTTGCCAATGTTTGGTTAACAGCTCTGCTCTCCACTGTCTTCTGTCTCAAGATCTCCAACCAAAACACCCGACTGTTCCTGTCTCTAAGGGGACGACGACGACATTTCCGAGTACGGTTTATATTGTTATAGCCTCAGTACTTCTCTCTGTTTTCAATTGCTCAATGCCCATGTCAATCACTATTACCTAGATGACCAGTGATGGATCATATAATACAACCATGGAACTATTCTTGAATTAATCTAATATTATTAATCTTTCTTTAGACATGACAGAACAACATATGTGCATGTTAGGGGAAAACTGGGAAATAGTGACCATAAAATTATAACCTTCCAATTGTTGTTTAAAAGAGTGTTTCTTCAATGAGGCTAAAAAATACCAAACTTCAAAAATGCTAAAATTGACCAGCTACAAGAGGCTATTAGCCCCACTAACTGGGACAATATCCTCATAAATAAAGATGCAGCCTAAAACTCTAATTGTGAGAGGTACATACCTTATGGGAATAAAAAGGTAAGGAACAAGAAAACAACAATGTGGATAAATGTGAAGGAAGCAATAAATTACAAAAAGAAAGCATTTAAGTCACTAAAATGGGAAGGTTGCAAGAAAACATTGAAAAACTATCAGGAAAAAAATAGAATATATACAGTAAAAGACAAATAAAAGCAGTCAAGCTGGAGACCAAGTAATTTCTTGCCAAAGAGAGTAAAACTAACTTTCAAATGTTCTTCTATTATATAAATGGTAAAAAGTTTAACCCTGAAAGTTTTGGCCCTTCACGGAGTGATGAGGGAAGAGTAGAGAGTGCTGAGGAGAAAGGAAAACTATTAAATATTTTTTTTTCCCACTGTATTCACAGAGGAAAATAAACTGTCAGATGAAATGCAGAATATAAAATTAAATTCCCCATTAATAGTGCCCTGTCTGACCGAGGAAGATGTACAGCGGCATCTTAAAAAGATTAAAATAGACAAATCGCCAGGACTAGATGGCACACACTATCCTAAGAAAATTAAGTAGTTTCATAGACAGATCTTTATTCATGACTCTATATTGACAGGGAGCGTTCCACACGATTGGCGTTCAGATAATGTAGTTCCATCAAAATGGGGCAAAAAACAGAGCCTGGAAACTATAGACTGGTACGTTTAACATCTGTCGTGGGTAAACTGTTTGAAGGATTTCTAAAAGATTTAATCTTGGAGTAACTCAATGAAAAAGCATATAACACCGTAACGGCATGGCTTCATAAGAGATCGGTCATGTCAAACTAATTTAATCAGTTTCTATGAGGGGGTAAGTTCTAGACTTGACCAAGATGAGTCAATAGATCACATATATTGTGAGTTATCAAAAGCATCTAATACTGTATCACATAAAAAGTTACTAATAAAATGAGAACGCTTGGACTGGTAGAAAATGTGTGTATGTGGGTGAGTAACCTGCACAGTGATAGAAAACAGACAGTGGTTACTAGTGGTACTCATTTAGATTGTGTCACTGTCACCAGTGGGGTACCACAGTGGTCAGTATTCAGCCCTATTCTCTTCATTATATTAGTAGAAGGTTTGCACAGTAAAATATAATTTTTTGCAGATAAGACTAAACTGTATAAAGTAATTAACACGGAAGAGGACAATATACTGTATATATACACTACAGAGGACAGTATACTGTATATATATACTACAGAGGACAGTATACTGCTACAGATGGATCTGGCTATGTTGCAGGCTTGGGCAGAGAAGTGGCAGATGAGGTTTAACACTGACAAATGTAAGGTTATGGGAACAAATAATGCAAGTGACTTGTACATACTAAATGGTAAAACACTGGGTGACAATGACATGCAAAAGGACTTACACATTTTTGAGAAAAGCAAACTAAGCTGTAGAAACCAGTGTCAGACAACTGTTTCCAAGGCCAATAAGATTATGGGTGACATCAAAAGGGTCATAGATGACCGTAATGAGAACATAATCTTGCCACTTTATAAATCTCTAGTCAGACCACACATGGAGTACTGTGTACAGTTCTGGGCTCCTGTGAACAAGGCGGACATAGCAGAGCTGGAGAGAGTTCAGAGGAGGGCAACTAAAGTAATAACTAGAATGGGTGGACTACAATACTGTGAACGATTATCAAAATTAGGGTTATTGACTTTAGAAAAACGATGACTGAGGGGAGATCTAATAAATATGTATAAATATATCAGGGGTCAGTACCAAGATCACTCCCATCATTTATTTATCCCCAGGACTGTGACTGTGACGAGGGGACATCCTCTGCGTCTGGAGGAAAGAAGGTTTCTACACAAACATAGAAGAGGATTCCTCATGGTAAGAGCAGTGAGACTATGGAACTCTCTGCCTGAGGAGGTGATGATGGTGAGTACAATAAAGGAATTCAAGAGGGGACTGGATGTATTTCTGGAGCGTAATAATATTATAAGTTATAGCTACTAGAGAGGGGTCGTTGATCCAGGGAGTTATTCTGATTGCCTGATTGGAGTCGGGAAGGAATTTTTTTTCCCCCTAAAATGAAGCAAAAAATAATGTGAGGTACAAGCTAATATGGCTTCTACCTTACACAATTTTTTGCTTTCCTTTGGATCAACTTACAGGATCACAGGCTGAACTGGATGGACAGATGTCTTTTCAGCCTTACAAACTATATTACTATGTTACTGTGTTACAACCTTTCTATAGGAGGCTCCATCCCACTACTTTTCTATGACATCTCGTCATTCCATGTATTATCACACAACAAGAATGAAGATGAACAGTGACTAATGTAACATTCTGTTTTGTGCTACTTATGGATTTGGGCATGTGCGTATTTTAACACACTCAGGTGTCCTCCCCTCTTGTAGCTTTGTGTGGTGCTATTTTAAGCATGAGTTTACATACACTGGGCTCAATCGCTTAGCATTTTTTTGATGGTGTGTGTGTATAGGGCACTCCTACCCCCATTCTTCCTTGTGTCTCAGGACGAAGCTGGGCAGTCAAACACACTGCTGAGGGCAAGGAGTAAGGGTTACTTAGGAGGCGCCGTCTGTGGATGAGGTAGTACATTTATAGGGATATACACAGGGTTATAGACCCAGTATTTCCTATGTGTACAACAACGAAGAAAGAATAGCCGGGACGGCACTCACCAACCGATACGTTTCAATCGATGCATTTATTGATTGTTTGTAGTCATCTGACAGACTTCGGCAGTATGGGGCAGACCGCCTTGGCGTGGACGTCCGCAACAGGCGACGGCCATTTCGCGCAAACGCGCTTCCTCAGGCACTGACGTAGGAGATGTACTCTGCTCCTCCTCCTTATGACGGCAGGTCTGCGTGTTGCTAAGCATCCACAGACGCTGCCCCAATACATAAGGTAATAACATACAAACGGACGTATACATTAATAGATGCAACACGAATTCAGCACATACATATGATTACAGAAACATATTCAGATCTATTCTGTCATTCATCCCTAGGTCACCTGTAGCCTGGGTGCGCAGTATCCATCGTGCCTTCCGTTGTAATAGGAGGCGGTGTCTATCGCCTCCTCTACGTGGAGGTTTAACCAATTCCAGACCACAAAAAGACAATGTTTTTAAACTACCCCCATGGACTGTACGGAAATGGTCAATGACTCTGGGGCAGCCCTTTCCAGAGCTAATAGAATTTACGTGTTCTTTAATTCTTTCAAAGAGACACCTTATTGTCTTACCAATATAAAAACGTCCGCACTCGCAAAACAAGGCATATACTACGAAGGTACTTTTACAATTGATAAAACAATTCACCCTGTGGCTGACCCCAGAGACACTGACCAATCTCCTTTGATTGTTATATTTACACATGGAGCAGCTCCCGCATTTGAAGTTGCCTGTTGGGATACTCCGACTTAACCAGTTTCTAGAGACGTCAGGGTGGAAATGGCTGGACACCAACTTATTTCTCAAAGTGGGGCTCCTGCGGAGAGCGATTATGGGTCTGGAACTAGTAACAGCGTCTAAATCAGTGTCCCGCTTCAGGATGTCCCAATTTTTATAGATCGATGCACGTATATGCTCTGCCATAGAGGTATAATTAAATGACAGAACAAACCGGTTGTTTCCCTTTCTCCTCTTTCCTCTATCTTTTGCCCCCTTGTCTGTCTCACCTTTTCCGACTTTTTTGCCATACAAGAGACTCAAATGCGTATGTTCCCTCCCTACTCTCTCCATATCCTGTGTAGTTTCCCTTTCGGGATAACCTCTGCTTATGAGGCGCTCTTTTAAATCTGTTGCTTGTTTCCAATACCCACTGTCAGTGCTGTTAAGTCGGCGTAGCCTCAAAAATTGACCATACGGTACCGATTTCTTCACGGAGTATGGATGGTGGCTGTTTGTGGTGGAGCAAGGAGTTGGTCGCCATGGGCTTCCTGAAGCCCTCCGTGAGACGGGGGTCCCCATGGCCGTGCCAAGTCTTTGTCTATACCACTTGGCATTAAACATGAATACATTGTTCACCAGGATAAATCGAAGGGAATCACTCACAAAATCGCAAAACCGGTCACTTTTACCGGTATTCTGTACAATGACGCGGATCGCCTCCACACCCGCATCGTGTGGGATGCGGGTGTAGATGCTCTCCACGTCAAATGACACCATCTGGTATCCCTCCTGCCACACCACCGCTTGTAGTGATCGCAATAAATCACTGGTATCCTTGAAATACTCTGGTGCACTGGTTAACAAAGGTCTCAGTAACCAGTCAATATACTTGGATAAAGCTTCAGTGACCGATCCGACCCCCGAGACGATCGGGCGGCCCGGGGGCCGGTCCAGGCACTTATGTATTCTCGGCAAAAAATACCAACATGGGCGGGAGGGGTGAGATGGGACTAATTGATCGAACATCTTCTTATTTAACAGACCAGCCTCGATGTATCCATAAACAAGGTCACTTAATTGTTGTAATATTTCCGGCATGGGGTCCCCTCGTATCTGCTCATACACTGTAGGATCTTCTAATTGTGTCACGGATTCCTCATAGTAATAAGTTCTTAACATCAACACTACATTGCCCCCCTTGTACGCTGGTTTCACAACCATATCCTTCTGTTCACGGAGCCAGTTCAGCGCTTGTAATTCCACCTGGCTAATATTCAAATCCTCTCTAGGATATAGAACAGCACGCACGTCCCTTAATACCTGTTGATAGAAAATATCGATGCTACTTCCAGTCGGACAAGGGGGGCAAAACATAGATTTAATCCCACCTCGGAACTGTTCAATTTCTACCACCGCTGGGGCTTGTGTTTCAAGGCACTCCTCACTCAACAATTGCAAACATTCTTTTTCCAAATGGCTCAATTTTGTATCAATGCTTAAGGCAAAGGGGTCTGGGGTAACCGGAATCTGACCTTCTGATAACTGTGGGGTAGTTTGTAAATTACTCCTATGCCATTTATTCAACAATAGCTTTCTGACTTATTTATAAAGGTTAATCTCAAAGGAGACAGGATCAAAGTGTTCCGTTAGGCTGTATCCAAGCCCCCGCTCGAGGACCTGAGCACAGCCCAAAGGTAACACCCGCCCGATTAGATTCACAACCAGTGTCTCATGAGCTCCAATGTCTTTCTGGGCTCTACCATCTAACTCCTCCAGGACACTTGCTTCCTGACACGATTCGACTTTCTCATCGGTTTTTCGTTTCTTCCGCCGACCTCTCCTGATGCTTCTCCTAAAGGGTCACAACCACTGTTGCCTTCATTCAATTTTGGAGTAACTGAATCATCCGATGCACTTGATTCTGATTCACTGGTCCAAAGATCACTTTTAGGACGTCTTCCCCTTCTCTTCCTTTGGTACTTCTTCTTATTATTTGTGGGGTTCCAGCCAAAAATCCGACCTGACTCATAGTCCTCTTTATCTCTCACAAACTTATCACGTTTCTTCTCTTTGACTTCAGCCTGTGTCACCAACAACTTTTTGTTCAACTTCTTATTAAATGCTTGAATCTGGGTTTCATTCAATCTTGTGAACAATTCTCCCCTGGCTTTCTCCAACTTGCCCTGTATACGCTCGTACTCAGCGAGGTTTCTTTTTAATACTAATGCCAGGACCCGGATAGAAAAGTCCAAATGTAATTCCTGCCATTCTGACATGAAATCAGGATCCTCATTGAACTGGCCCGGTTCTCTGTAGAACCTCAAACCTCGGGGGACTCTAGCGCTTTCTTGATATGATTTTAGAGATCTGACAGTCCAAAATGAACGTACCTCACGTTCCGCTAGTTGTGTAACTTTAAATTCTAGCGACTTGGAACTCAAGTTCTGTAAGGTGTCACGCGTGTTGCATTCTATAAAAACATTGTCTTTTTGTGGTCTGGAATTGGTTAAACCTCCACGTAGAGGAGGCGATAGACACCGCCTCCTATTACAACGGGAGGCACGATGGATACTGCGCACCCAGGCTACAGGTGACCTAGGGATGAATGACAGAATGGATCTGAATATGTTTCTGTAATCATATGTATGTGCTGAATTCGTGTTACAACTATTAATGTATACGTCCGTTTGTATGTTATTGGGGCAGCGTCTGTGGATGCTTAGCAACACGCAGACCTGCCGTCATAAGGAGGAGGAGCAGAGTACGTCTCCTACGTCAGTGCCTGAGGAAGCGCGTTTGCGCGAAACGGCCGTCGCCTGTTGCGGACGTCCACGCCAAGGCGGTCTGCCCCATACTGCGGAAGTCTGTCAGATGACTACAAACAATCAATAAACGCATCGATTGAAACGTATCGGTTGGTGAGTGCCGTCCCGGCTATTCTTTCTTCGTTGTTGTACACACTTCATGAACTATCTTTATCATTGGGACTGAGCACCACTGGAAGCGATCTTTTATAGGGAGTGAGGGAGTTGCTGATAAGAGGCCACAGCTGGACATAGGGTGCATCTCAGAGTGCCACAGAAATTTTCTCTCTTTATTGCCCAGTATTTCCTATTCCCAGCACCTGGTCCCCCATCCCGGACTAGAGCATGCGTGCCTTGTTTTTGTTCTAGCACTTTCATATTTCTATTATGAAGTTTTGTCCTTACTAAATGGGCGTTTTTACATATATTCATTAAAAGGTAAATTTTAGGACCCCTTCTTTTCTAATTTTCTTTGTGGATTTATATTTGGGTGTTCATTTTCTCAGTCACCTCTACTGACCTACTTGAGAGGTTCGTTATAATAATGAACAGTGACTAAACCATCAATTTGGAGACATTTTACTCAGTGAGGAAATTTGTATTCTTCACCTTTATACTGTATATCACAATTTCCACACCATTAGCTATTTTGTTTGTGTTTTTTATTGTTATTTTATACCTAATTTACAGAACAACTAAACTGAAGAATCAGATGTCCAAGTTGGGCAGAACATAACTGATTTCCTATTCCAAAGAAAAGATACAGAAACCAAAGAGAATCAGAGAGAGGCAAAATCATAATTGGATGTATAAGGGGACCTGGGATGTTTAGTCATGTTTCTATAGTAAACTGCAGAGTGAAAAAAGTCTTCTTTTCTTGGATGATAAATTGCTGTTCAATTATAGAGATTAGAGATGAGCGAATTTCTAAAAAATTTGATTAGGCCGGTTCACCGAATTTTCCGAAAATATTTGATTCAATCCGAATTTATTTGCAGCGAATCGCATTAACACAGTTATTTCCTGGCTGCAGAGAGCCTGGATAGTGGTGTAGAACACTATGTCTTGCAGTAACACGCGTAGGGAGTCTGCTATGGTACTGAAACAATATTGTGAGTCCATATGACACGCAGATAACAGGAGTTGCTCTTAGAATCACCGCACGCTTCACTTATTTGGGCAGGTACTCAAGTGTGAACTGATCTCCCTCTGATCCATCAGAACAATAACCCCCTAAAAAACGGATCCTGTCTGTTGAGCATCCGCCTTCACTCGGTCAGCATTTGGTCAATGATCCATCAGTATTGCTAAAGCCAAAAAATTCAGGAGTGGATTCAAAACAGAGATGACACATGAATGGAATATTTGCATGGCTTCTGTGTTTTGTACCCACTCCTGCTTTTGACTACCAAATCATAAGTCAATTCTGATGGGACTATACAGGCCTTACAGCTGCTACACAAACAGGAATCTGTTGTGCCTCTCATTTTTCCTTCCTTCTGACAGATCAGAAGAAGGGGCAAATAAATGATGATGTCAACCAGGCCAACAAGTCAAAATAGTGGGCGAGTCATGGAGTAGGTAGGGTGGGAGAACAGCTTGAAAAGTCTGAACAGCTTGAGAAGTCCACAGAGTGGCCCAATAACATAGTGTTGAGCTAGTAGCAGCATGAGGAGACCACAGAGTGGCCCAGTGACATAGTAGGGAGGTGGCAGCAGCAGCAGAATGAGAAGACCACAAAGTGGCTAATTTACATAGCATTGAGTTGGCAGCAGCATGCGAAAGCCACAGAGTGGCCCAGTGACATAGTGTTGAGTTAGCAACAGCATGAGGAGGCCACAGACTGGCAAGGTGACATACTGTGGAGGTGGCAGCAGCAGCATGAGGAGGCCACAGATTGGCACACTGACAGAGTTTGGGGGTGGCAGCAGCAGCATGAGGAGATCTGAGTGCTGAGTTGGCAGCAGCATCAGGAAACCACAAAGTGACCCGGTCGCAGAGTGGCCCAGAAACAGAGTTGTGAGTTGGCAGCAACATGAGGAGACCACAGAGTGGCCAGGTGACATAGTATGGAGTTGGCAGCAGCATAAGAAGGCCACAGAGTGGCACAATGACAGAGTGTGGAGGTGGCAGGTGCAGCATAAGGAGACCACAGAGTGGCACAATGACATAGTGTGGAGGTGGCAGAGAAGCATGAGGAGGCCACAGAGTGGCACAATGAGATAGAGTGGTGGTTACAACAGCAGCATGAGGAGACATGAGTGCTGAGTTGGCAGCAGCATCAGGAGACGACAAAGTGATCCGGTAGCAGAGTGGGGAGGTGGGTGGCAATAACAGTACCCGCTGATGATGGTGGGTGTAAGAAGGAGCACTTGGCATCAGATGTGTGGCATCAGGCGGGTGGCAGCAGCAGAATAGTAGCTGAGGCAGGTAGCCAGAAGAAACCGGTATCTTTTTTCAAGGTTTGGGTGAGGCAGCATGGATGATCTAGTCTGATGCATCAGGCATTGGTGTGTGGAAATCCTGGCTGATCCACGACTGATTCATCTTGACAAAGATCAGTCTCTCCACATTTTGGGTGGACAGGCGAGTTCTCCTTGGGGTAACTATGGCCCCCGCCTCACTAAACACCTGCTCTAATGCCACACTACTGGCCGGACAGGACAGCTTTTCCAGGGCAAACTTAGCCATTTGTGGCCAAAAATCAAGTTTCACTGCCCAGTGGATCTTTAATGTGAGGTGGCAGGGAGCTATCCAAGTATGCCACCACCTGCTGGTTCAGGTTCTGTTCCATATCTAGCTGCTGCTGCTGGTGAGTCGTTTATTCACTAGGCGGGTAAAGAAAGCTGCTCATCAGCGACTCTAGACTCAAGTTGCTGCTGATGGAGCCGGTACTGCGCCTTCCGTCCCCCCCCACACCCCACCCCACCACAGCAGCCATGGCAGTGGAACGAGAGCGCAAAGGGCCCCCCTGGTCAAACCTGCGAAAGAATCGACGATGGCACAAATAGGCAGCGGTCAACGGACTACATAGGATGTCTCGATAGTAGTTAATTTTGTCCTCCCTCTCAGCAAGTGTAAAAAAGGCCCCCATTTTGGACCAGTAGTTAGGATTTAACACAGTGGAGAGCCAGTATTTATCCCTCTGCCGAATGGTGACAATTCGGCTGTCACTACGCAAGCAAGTGAGCATGCATCGGGCCATTTGCGCAAGTGACTCGGAGGGACTCCCTGCCTCCATCTCCATTGCATACTGACATGGTGTGTCTGGGTCATCTGCCTCGTCTTCCTCATCTCCCTCTTGCTCCTCCGGCTGCTCCTGCTCCTCCTCTCCTGGCACCTGTGTAGAAAAACCACCCCTTTTCTCTACACATTGCTTGTGTCCAATGTCCTCCTCCTCCAGTTCAGTCCACACAGGCTCATGTGGCCTTGAGATGTAGGCGCCACATCTCCAGTCCCCTGACTATCCAGATTTACCAGCATCTTTTCCAGGACATGAATCAGTGGAATGACGTTGTTCATCCCATAGTCCTGGCGTCTGACAAATAAAGTGGTCTCCTCAAAGGGCACGAGCAAACGGCAGATGTCACGCATGAGCTGCCACTGGCTAACATCGGAGTTACACAGGGAAGTACCTCTTTGAGCCTGTGTCATCAATAAATCCCAGTCAACCATTCAGGAACCGCTAAGTTGCTGGTAAAGACACGACCAATAGATGACACCGGGAGCTCAGGCCTCTCGAAGTGACCCCTGCTGCCACACCCCCTTACTCTGCTGGAACCTGTGCCTGCGACAGAAACATTTAGGCCTCACCCCTCCTCTGTGCAGAACCTGTAACTTCTCTGTCTGACATACTGTTAGATCCAATAAATAAATAAAATGGAAATTACTACCCAATAAAGGCTGTAATTTTCTCTCTTTACCACACAACAGCTAATAAGCCAATTTTTTTTGTCCACTAATAAACCCCAAAAGAAGCTTTAGATCACATAACTGCATTGCTGAACGGCAAAAAAGCCCTTCATTTTTTCCACTTATAAACGCCAGAAAAGGTTTCAGAACATGTAACTGCATCGCTTAACGGCAAATAATACTTTTTGTTTTCCAGTAATACAGGGCACGCCAAAAAAGGCTGTAATTTTCTCACTGAACAGGGAATAAGCCCTTTTTGTTTTCACTAATACACCCCAAAAAAGTCTTTAGAACATATAACTGCACCGTTGAACGACAAATAATACTTTTTGTTTTTCCACTAATACACCCCAAAAAAAAGGCTTTAGAACATATAATTGCACAGCTGAACGCAAATAAGCCCTTATTTTCTTCCTCTTATAAATGCCAAAAATGGCTTTAGAAAATATAACTGCACAGCTGAATGGCAAAAAGGCCCTTATTTTTTTACACTTATAGACGCCAAAAAGGCTTTAGAACATATAACTGCATCGCTTAACGGCAAATAATACTTTTTGTTTTCCCCTAATACATGCCAAAAAAGCTGTAATTTCACTTCACCATCCATTGGCTAATAAGCCCCCTTTTTCCCACTAATACATCCCAAAAAAGGCTTTAGAACACATAACTGCACAGCTGAATAGCAAATAAGCCCCTTTTTTCCATTACTACACCCCAAAAAAGGCTTTAGAACTTATAACTGCACAGCTGAATGGCAAATAATACTTTTTTCCCACTAATACACCCAAAAAAGGCTCTAATTTTTCACTTCACCACACAACGGCTAAAAAGCCCCTTTTTTTTCCACTAATACACCCCAAAAAAAAGTTTTTAGAGCATATAACTGCACGGCTGAATGGCAAATATTACTTTATGTTTTCCACTAATACACCCCCAAAAAAGGCTGCAATTTTCTCACTGTACCACACTATTAAACCCTTAAAAAAAACACTATACCACCCTTAACCCACCCTATTTGCGATGTGTCACTTGGGATGCGGGGCATTGATTGGGAAGGAAGGGGGGAGTTGGGGAGTCCTCAGATAAGCATAATAAACCTAACATATCGGTTCCTTATCCTGCAAGGTTGACCTTATCCTGTCCCATTTTGGCTCTTTGTTTGTATAGGGTTTTTTCATACTCCTTAACTTTTTTCACCAAACTCACCCTTGCATTTAAGCTTGAAGAGTTTTGTGAAAACCATACTCTTGCAATCAGGAGACAAGCCAAAAACAATATTCTGGTAAGAAGTATCCTAGTATCCTTATTACAGTTCACTATAGAGGTATTATTTAATATACATAGTTGTGGGGACATTGGGATCAATATCCTTAATTTCTGTAATATGTATTTAGAAATTAAATACCAATAGACATCTATGAGCAAGAACAAAACATGTGTAAAAAATCAGCTTCTGGTAAGTTACATCTTGGACAGTTAGAATTTTCCTTCAGCCCACATTTATTAAACCAAATCTGTGTGATATATGTTCTGTACATAATATTAAATTGCACTACTATGTGATTAAAATTATAAGATGCAAACCTTAGATGCCCAAATATAATTTCCCAGTCTAGTGTAGCACTGTTGAGGAGGTCAGCCTCCCAGAGTATTTGGCCAGGGGAGACTAAGCTCCCAAACAGCGACTTACTTAATAACTTAAAAAAGTGAGAAATCTTCCTATTACGACATGAACTACTCATAATATCTTTAATTAGTGTACATGACTCAACTATTAACCTTAATTTGTCCTTAACATTTGACAGTGCTGATCTTAACTGAAAATACCTAAACCAACTTAAACCCTCCATGTTCCCTCTTTGTGCTAACAAAGATAAAAGGAGAATTTGTGTTGGGAATAAAATATATTTTTTTTTCCAAAATTGATCCCCAGAAATTTCCAGCAATTCCTTCAAATGATATTATACCAAAGGGGAGTGCATAATAAAGATCCCTTTACCCCCAGTCATTTTCTAATCCAGAAGTCAACTGTCCAGATTCCAACAAGGTGAATATGTTATTGTGTGTCGAGGTATTTACCAAGGTCTTACAAAGAGGATCTTTTTCCCACTCACTCCACAACCACAGCTGCACAGCAATGAAGTATCCCTTGAAGTATGGAAGGTTTAACCTTCCAACTCCATTGGTTTATAAAGATACTCCAACTTTAACCTTACTTGCTTCCTTCCCCCAGAGTAAATCATTAATAAGTCTCTCCATCAATCTAAAGAACTTATCGTCAATCCAAATAGGTAAATTGCGAATAGCATATAAGAATTGAGGCAAGATTACCATTTTACCTAAGTAAATTCTATCGGCTCTAGATATGGGAAGTCTTATAGACCATTATCTCTATTAAATACTGATATAAAACTAATAGCAAAAGTGCTCGCTACAAGACTTTCTAGAGTCATAGCCACGATTATTCATCCCGATATAAGATTCCTGTAGTGTTGAGCGCGAATATTCGAAAAGCGAATTTTTTTAGCGAATATCGGCACTTCGCTAATTCGCGAATATTTCGAATATAGCGCTATAAATTCGCTATTTCGAATATTCGTTTTTTTTTTTTTTTTAGTTATATTTTTTTCTTTCCCACTTCCCAAAAGTAGTTCTTACCTGTCCTGAGGATTCCTGGTTTCCTGGCTGCTCCAGTCAGTGCCCGTTGCCGCTTCTGCCGACTTCCGTGCTCATGGAGCGTCCACATCCATGGGAAAATCTCTATATACTAAAATGTACTGTCGGATTTGAGGAATTACGTTGAAATCGCAATGCGATTAATTCAAGATATATTAATCGCATTGTGATTACAACTTAGCACTGCTATCTTACATAGGCTAGAATTAACGAATATGGAATATATAGCTATGCACTAGCAGTGCTAAGTTGAAATCGCAATGCGAATACTTTAAGTTAAATTAATCGCATTGCGATTTCAACTTAGCACTGCTGCTATATTCCATATTCGTTAACTTCGTTAATTCTAGCAAGCTGACCCATTATAAACCCAGCTCTAAGTTGAAATCGCAATGCGATTAATATAACTTGAATTAATCGCATTGCGATTTCAATGTAATTCCTCAAATCCGACAGTACATTTTAGTATATGGAGACGTTCCCATGGTGATGGGGACGCTCCATGAGCACAGAAGTTATGGTTGGCTTGGTAGAATTAGCGAGGATGACGAATATGACGAATGTATTCGTCATATTCCTCAAAACGAAGATAACGAAGTATTCTACATCTTCGTTTTAGCTACCTATTCGTCAACTTCGCTAATTCTAGCAATCATTAAATAGGAAGGGTGACTTACCAGACAGCTGTGTTAAATTCGCTATGCGATTATTATTTTTTTTTTTTATACAATAATTATATTACTTGATATGATAATATTATTATAAGTATTCTATTTATTAAAAAAAAAATCGCATAGCGAATTTAAACAGCTGTCTGGTAAGTCAACCTTCCTATTTGATTGCTAGAATTAGCGAAGTTGACGAATAGGTTGCTAAAACGAAGATGTAGAATACTTCGTTATCTTCGTTTTGAGGAATATGACGAATACATTCGTCATATTCGTCATCCTCGCTAATTCTAGATATGAAACCAATAGGAAAGTAGCCTTAAGTACAAATCGCAATATGCGATTATTTAAATCGCATGTTAATCGCGATAACTAGAAAAAATGACGAATATTCGATTTCGACGAATATGAAACGAATATTCATTCGAATATTCGCGAATTTCGTCGAAATCGAATATGGCACCTGCCGCTCATCACTAGATTCCTGTCAGCATCTACTATGCTTTTCTGGGGTAATACATTGGAGGCTTAGCATGCCTGTTAGATAGCGGAGAGAAATCTTAAAACACAGAATACAGAAAGTTAAGTGTTAGAGATTGTTTCACAGTAAAGAGAAGACAATAGCTGGTTGAATTAATAATTACTTCAAAGGGAGATAGGTTTTAGAGACAGAAGTGTGTCATATTGTGAAACTCATTCAGGCTGCCTCAGGGAGGCTGGTGGAGTCAGCTCTTTGTTTGACTGCATGTGCTGGCTTGCAGAATTTAAAGTTATACTATTCAATTTATTTTTAATGTGAATCAGCCCAATCTTTAATCTTAACAATCAGAGACAGGCTGCCACAGCAATTCATGCAACCATAGTGTTCATTATTTTTCTAGCATTTATAGCTATACAGCAAAATGTATTATTATTGTAAAATTAACCCAATCTTCATAACATAAAGATATACTAACTAAGGCTGAAAAAAGACATCTGTCCATCCAGTTCGGCCTGTCATCCTGCTATTTGATCCAGAGGAAGGCAAAAAAAAAAAAAAAACTGTGAGGTAGAAGCTAAATTTCCCCACTTAAGTGGAATAAAAAATTCTTCCCGACTCCTATAGCAATCCTCATCTTGATTCTTCACAAATGAATTGACTTCAATGGCTTTTGTCACATGATATCACACACAAGTTTAGAACTGCTCCATATGTAGTTCACAATCTCAACACATTTTCTACAGTATTATTCATGGTGCTGATAGGGTGCCATCTGACATATTGTTCTATGTAACAGTTGCCAACTACATAGTGTAGTGGACTCTGACTTTTTTAAAAATAAAATAGTGGCTCACCCAGCTGGCTTGCACAGATAGGTGCTCTTGCCTGACTGATACACCCAGGTCAGAGAGAAAACAAACAAAATAAGTAGAGAAGGCAGGCACTCTACATCTAGGAATACTCAAGAATCAGTATATAAATCTATCTAGTTTATTTGTAAGACAAATGGTTAAAAAAACAATGGGTAAAAACTAAATCAAATAATAATGGAGGGTTAAAAAAAAGTCCTTATAAGAGGACGTCAAAGGTCCTGTATTTCAACATATGGTCTTGAGTCGTCAAAAGCAGGATACAGACATCACCCATGCAGAGGATAAGGTACTAGCAGGGGGATATTGTTACCACTCTGTGGGATGCCATTCAATTTACCAAGCCTATGGTGTTTTTTTTTTATATCTAAAGACACAGCTCTAAAGTGCTGACTACATATATCTGATCAAACACAGCTGATGGAATATATCTGCACAAAATAGGATACAACCAAATGTACCCAGACAACGCTCTCTGTCTATATCTGAAGAGGCAGACATATATTGCCGATTGAATATATTTTATTGAATACATCTGATCAAATATTGTCTCACCTATTCCCATCTAAACTCTCCAGGACCACCCATAGACCTACCAAGAGAGACTACCTTATAACCCCTATATGATTCCCTCATCATTTTCCAACTGACCATGTGTTGAAATACAGGACCTTTGACCTCCTCTTGTAAGGACTATTTTTAACTCTCCATTTTTATTTGATTTCGTTTTTACCCATTTTTACCTTTGTATGTTTTTTAACCATTTGTCCTGCTAATAAACTAGATAGATTTATATCCTGATTCTTGTGTATTCCTAGATGTAGAGTGCCTGTCTTCTCTACTTATATACTTTTTTTAAAATAAACTATAAAATATAATTGAAAGTTTTATCAGACAAATTTAATCAATCATAGGTTGGTGTACCTGATATATTGATGTGCATGACTGTTACCCACTGTTGGAGAGGAGCAATCTAGTTCTTTACAAACTTTCCAAAATGAATGCACAAGATGAATCTCAAAGCTTTTCAGGTTCGCTTTCGATGAATCCAGTAAAACTGCACAAAGAGCTTTTTTATTTAGCATGTCTGTCGGAAAAACACAAGATAGAAAGAAAAGGAATTGTCACGCCGGGAAGGGTACAAAATACAATAGACACACAAGAGACAACAAACAAGTGTCTAGGCAAAAGCTGGGGATAATGGTCACCTCCTGAAAGGATCCTATCAGCTGACCCTAGACTGCTGTGCACACATTTAGACCCCAAAGGTGGGAATAAACGTGCCCCCGGGCCTAAGACTGAATTAACCCTATGGTCCCTGAGATAGTGGACAAGTGGGAAAAAGGCAGCCTGCTTCCTCTAATCCTGGAGGAAGCAGGTGTCTAACTAACAGCCTAGACAGTTCACAAATGGAAACCAAAAACACACTTATCTTTGAAGCAGAGCAGAAACAGCAATCCAACTTTCCTTAGAGTGAGAAAGAAGCATATAACCCGCAAAGGACACTGGGTAGGTGCGTGATTTAAACTCACACAAATGAGTGCACCTGAAGGGAGGCAGGTACAGCTCACTCCAAGTAAAAAGAAAACACTGCACACGTGCTGCCAACCTGACAGACCTCCGCACCTCACCAGAGCAGGGCATGACAGGAATGTTCACATGACCATGAGGGGAAGTGGGAAGGGGCTTGCCCTGATTTGCTCACATGCTGACAGCCTTGAAAAGCCAATTATTGGGACAGAAATCAAACCTTTCAAAATAAAATGCAACTCCTTTCGCTCTTTTACCATACTCTTTTATCTTAATACACAACTAAAGCATCTGACCTTTCCTATATGAAAGCATTGGAACTTGACTTACAGACAATATTCTCTAAAACCCAACTCGAAACACACCTTAGATCCTCCTTACGTCCCAATGTGCATATATACAGGAAAGTGGTTTAAAAATCGTGACTAGGTGTATACGACGCCAGAGAGAATACACAAGACTGACAATTCATGCCCTGTTAAAATGTTGTAAATGTGGCTTAGCCAATAGGTCTTACTTCTATATGTGGTGGGTTTGCTCCAAAGTAACACCTTTTTGGGCAGAACTTACTGACACCATTAATTAAATATACAACACCTCAGTCTCTGCGATACTCTCCAGAGATCGTCCTACTGCTCCTTCTGCCTGACGACATACCTCTGAACACCAAACTTCTCCTTTGCCCTATTATTGGAGCGACAAGGCTATTGCTGGCAGCAGCATGGAAATCTACCTTGACTCACTCCCTGTCTCAGTGGAGCAGACCAAATTTACCGGATGGAAGAAATGTCCTTCTGGGAATTACACAACCACCCTAAATTTACCTTGCTTTGTAACCCATGCGTGACCTACATAGGTTTTCAGGCTGGAGGCGAAGGTGGGACGGACTCAACTGGCAATTCTGCATGAATCATCGGACAATATCCTTTTTGGACAACACCTCTGTAAGCTCTTTTAGTGCCATTCACAATTATGATTTTCTATGTCTGATAACTTTACAGATGGACTCAGTCAGTACCCTATAAACAAGATGTTATGTCTCTTGTTCATGCATCCTTGACTTAACTGTATGTTAAAGTGGATATTAGATTACCAACCAGATATCTTGTAAACTTACATTGTTTATATAGAGAAAGATTGTCTCGTTTTATAACTTTTCCTTGTTACTTGGATATATTATATCGTTTATCTGTAGTAATGTTTCTTCAATAAAAAAGAAATTTGAAAATAAAAGAAATAAAACCTTCCCTGCAGAGTTCAAGTGTAGGTGTGTGTGTGGGAGGATTAACTGCAATACAAGTGAGGAACGTGTTTTTTTTTTTTTATAATTTACAGAGTACCATTTTATATCTCTGAGTGAAAACACCTGAAGTAGTAGTCCAAAATCTGGGATAGGGCATCTCCAGACAGTTGGTGTGGGTTACAAAAATTGCAATACAAGGGCAGGGTAAAACACTACATCCAGAGAGTTATTGTCTTAAATCTTTGAGTGAAAACACCGTAAATAGTAGTCCTAACTTTGGGACAGGGCATCTCCACACAGTTGAAGTGTCGGGAGTGGAGGGGGGCAAGGGGGGAGGATAATCTCATAGTAGATTGACAACTTGTGTTTTACACTAGAGAAAGCATTTTCTAAATCTGCGTACTTGAACACACATTGGACATTATGCCCAAATCTATTACTGGCACAAAAGCAGTGTCTTCAGTGTGTTTCAAAAGAGAAGGACATTTACCGTAATTGTGCCTTTTTGTCTTTATGTTTCAGAAAGCACACTTGCAAAGCATTCACTACAGTACTTTTTTTTTTAAAGTACACTGCTTTGTGCAAGGTGCTGGCTATGTCCAGGAGACTGTCCATGTACTGTATCTCAGCCACTCTTATACGGCAAAGAGTGCTCATCTAGACTTGCAGAGACAGAATTCCTATAGGAGAGGAGGTTGAGAAGCTGCCACTGGAGGAGGAAGAGAAAAAGTCTGAGTTGTTGGAGCAGGAGGATGATGATGAGGATAGCACAGACCATGACACCCAATCGTCTCAGTCTCAGTGGGAGGCGGAGTTGTAAAGAATAGTCTGATCTGGCACGCTGGCTAGAATGGCGAGCTGTATAATCTCTTGCTTATGCACTACATATTATTCACATGAAGCAGTTTTTTTCACCTGCTGAACGAGGATAAGGTAAACAGCAAGTAGAGGAAAAGGTTCAGTCCTTTCTAGACCCTGGCCTGTTTCTGTCAAATAACCGGTTCCCTGATCCCATGGACTTTTGGATAGGCAGACAAGAATAGTGGTCCAAACTGGTCCAGTATGCTCTCTTTTATTTTTCTTACCCAGCCTACTGAGTGTCATTTCAGAGATGTTTTCTGCACTGCAGGGGATGTTGTGACACCCAAACAGACCAAGTTGTCCTCCGCCAGTGTCCAAAACATCACTTTTGTCAAAATGAACCAAGCATGGATTCGGGAGGATTTTCACACTCCTCTGGCTAAAGCCAATGAATAGATCTGGCCTTGTTGACGATGCCCCATCTTGCCACTTCTCCTTTCTGCCTGCCTACAAACATGTTCTGTACAGATGCTGCATCATGCCACTACTGCTGCCTGCTTGCCTGCCAACATGTACCGAATGGATGCTGCTTCTGCCATGCGATGACGTCTACACCTAGCTGCTAATCCCCCTACTGCCACCACTATTAACGTTACTCATCCGCCACTACCACTAATTACAATAAACAGCTGATCTACTGCCATTCTATATTTCATGCTATGCTACTACTGCTGCTGCTACTGTTGCACCCACGTGCCACTATTACCTTACCCTTTCCACAATGCTTTGCTGCAGAGAACGCTATGCTGCAGAGAAGGATTTGGAAAAGTAGCAACATGTAACTATCTTGCTTGAAGTTGTCTACAGAGTTAAAACAGATTTAATTGTGTTCACCTCCAAAAAGAATTGCTAAGTGAGATTGGGATAGTGAAGAACAAGTGCAGAAGGAAAAGTCAATATAACAGTTAGATAAGTGGATTCAGCTTCACATGTCTGATCCCTGGCACACACTCCTGTAGGTCGTGGCCAGTTTATTATCACAGACAACTTCTCGGAGTGCTTTGATCAGATATTGTGTAGCCCAGAAAAGTAAGAGAGGTTTTCTTAAAGACATATTCTTCAAATTTTGTATACAGTCTATTCTCCCTTGGCCATTGGAGTATGGTGCGGACATGTTGAGAGAGAAGATCAGATCTTGGAAAACTGCTGGAGCATTGCAATGACAGTTTGCCACTCCTTATATTCATGGATGCAGATCAGGTTATACAAGCCATGCAGATATCCTTTGGTGAACATCTTGCTGCCATATAGCCTGTAAACCTCGAGGTTATTTTATTTAAACAGCGTTAACAAATGCTTGGACGAGTCACCCCAACTTTCTTTTTAACAAAGAGAATCAGCCTCTGGCAGGAAAAGAAAGCTTGTGGATAAACCCCCTCTCCAGGTTTTCTTAAATGTAGTCTGACATGGCTTGTGTCTCCCGTTGAGACAGAGAATAAACACCGCAACATGGAGGTGAAGTCCCAGGGAGCAGTTGATAGGACACTCATTGCTTAAATTTTTTTTACATACTTATATAGCACTATATTCTGCAGTGCTTTACAGACATTAGCATCACACTTTCCCGAATGGGGCTCACAATCTAAGTTCCCTATCAGTATGTCCTTGGAGTGTGAGATTAATCCAGATTACCTGGAGGAAACCCAGGCAAACACTGGGAGAATATACAAACTCCATGCAGTTGTCCGTGGTCAGATTCGAACCTAGAACTCCAGCCCTGCAAGTCACCAGTGGTAATCATAAAGTGGAGGAAGAGGCAAATCCCAGCCATTTTTTAAAAAGACAATAGCAAAGATGCAATAATATGCAAGTAACCCTTGCAGGTTTTGTGGTACCGATGAAAGCTAAATTGGCTATACCTCAATGTAGAATCTGCCTGAAATTTCAAACCAAGACAGAACTGTGCTGACAGGACCAGGGAAGCCCCAGAAATAGAGGACTGGTAGACACAGGCAGAATACACAATGATATATTTTCAGGTTCTTCAAAGAGTCTGCTGAAGGTTACCAGAAACTCTTGCAGATTGCCAGTCACGTTATGTCTTCTTTCCCATAATGGGTTAGCCCAGGCAAGCACCTTGCCAGACAGAGGTGAGATCAAGAAGACCATCTAAAGTGAATGGTACACTGATTGATGAATCAACTACACAGCTTGCGGTCTCCATCATAGCATGGAGGAAGTAATACATGACTTATTGTGGGTGTAACTTCTGGAAATGGGATTGATGCGCTGGTCGCTGGTTGAAGTGCCGCTATGGCAGTGACATCGATATTCAAGAAGGCATATGAATTTGTGTATATAGGGCAGTAGTTTTACCTTGCAGTCACATTTGAGCCAGTTCTTTGAAATTTTTCAGTGTGGGTCAGTGAGATCCATGGGCTGAGCTTACTGTTACAGACTGTGGGTGTGAAACCCCTGTGAAAACCAACCAATTTGACATTTGGGCTAGAGATCTAATGGTGTTGTTCGGGCAGTACCTTGGTATTCACACTTTAACCCATATACAGGTGTCTGAACTTCCCTGCACATATGCCACCAGGCCACTGACTCCTAGAATAATTTCTGTGTAATTAGTAGCTGAATCACTGAGGTCAGAGACACCAATGCAAAACATCAAAGAATCAGGCAATACTTTTAGTCAAGAAACAGGCAGAGGTAGGGACTGGCAGAGTATATGTGAATCTGTAAAACTAGTCTGATGTCAGGGCAAGCAGTAAAAGATCAATACAGTAAACTAGCTAAGGTGCTAAGGTCAGGGCAGGCAGCGGATAGTTATAGTCTGTATTCAGGCATAGGATGGTACGGGGCAGACAAACAAAATAACACACATTCACTAACCTAAAGACCAAGCATCCACCCATTTGCTGGTGAAGTTTGGGTTTCACACCTTCTGGCCCTTTAAGAGCCTTAGCCTGCGAGCAGTGGAGTCCATTGAACATCGTGGACCAGGAATACTACTAACATCCAGAGAAGAGCAAGTAGGCCTGGGCCATCGGAAAACAGAAGGACCAGACTCATGAGTGATGCTGCACGTATGCCCACACAGAGAAGCGGGGCAATAGAGGGCACAGGATGCCAGAACAAAAAAAAAAATAGTTTCTCCATTTCTGCAGTACCAGCTATAAAATGAGCTTGCTATGTTATGTGACCTTCTCTGCATTTGTAGACCAGCTCAGAGTCTGATGGAGTTTGCATTTTTAATGTAAATATTGGAATATTTGAATACATCACAGAAAGGTTATCAGTAAACCTTTAAAGGGGTTGTCCGGGTTCAGAGCTGAACCCGGACATACCTCCATTTTCACCCAGACAGCCCCCCTGACAGGAGCATCTGAGAAGTTTATGCTCCGATGCTTTCCTTTGCCCTGCGCTAAATCGCGCAGGACAAAGGCATTTTCAGGAGTTAAGGTGACGACTGGGCTCTCCATGGTGCTGCCAGAAAGCCCGATGACGTCACAGGCACTGATGGGCGGGCTTTTGCGCTGCCTTAGCCAGTAAAATGGCTAGGGCACCGCTAAAGCACGCCCATCAGAGCCGGTGACGTCACCAAACACACTGCCGGGTGGAAGCTTCCGCCCGGCAGTGTGTTATTATAAACAAAAGATCCCTTGCCCTGCGCAATTTAGCCAGGGCAAAGGAGAGCATCGAAGCATAAACTGCTCTGATGCTCAAGTCAGGGGGGCTGCCAAGGTGGAAATGGAGGTATGTCCGGGTTCAGCTCTGAACTCGGACAACCCCTTTAACAACTCTCTGTGTTATTAAGATCCTCATAGTAAAGAAGAGATTCGACAGAGGAAGTCGATAAAGTCCAGTTTCTGGAGGCATTGGTCCCAGAACTGGATCTCTCTCATTGTCGGACTGGTGATACATTCATTTATTATAGCCGTCAATTTCATTGACCGGTGGGAAGGAGGATTTGGGACTTCTACTGATCACATTATAACTGCTCTTGGGATTTCAAGGGTGTGGACAGAATTTTTTTTGTACTCTAGATGTATTTATGTGCATGCTAAATATGTGTGATGGGGATTTATTAGTTATTATAGCTTTAGTTTGCACTTTCTTTACTTTTTCTAATTGTTGGCTAACATCTCTGCTCTCCATTGTGATCTGTCTGAAGATCTCCAACTTCCATACCAGACTGTTCCTGTATCTGAGGAGGATGATAGTACAGAGGACTGTTTATTTCATTGCAGCCTCAGTGCTTCTCTCTACTTTTAAATTAATGATGAGCGGCATAGGCAATATTCAAATTCGCTATATTTCACGAATATTTGGGTGAATATCCATCATATATTTGCAAATTTGAGAATTCGTAATCTCCAGTCATTATTTTCTTGATTGCGAAAATTCACGATAAAAATTCGCAATACGAAAATTCAAGGATATTGCAGTGTCAGCTCCATCAGCAGCAACATAAGTCTAGAGTCGCTGATGATCAGTTTTCTTCACTCGCCTAGTGAAGAAACTACTCACTAGCAGCAGCAGCTAGACATAAAGCATAACCTAAGAAACAGTTCTGGATGAAGGGCCCATATGTAAGTGACCCAAAACACGTCACATTGTACTACAGTTTCTCCGTTTGTACACATGGATTTTAAATGAAAATGTGAAAGAATAAAGCATTGATTTTTAAGGAAAAGGAGCTGGACCTTTTTTTTGCTACCTCTATAAAGCAGAGCCTGAACCAGCAGGTTGTGGCATACTTGGAGTGCACCCTGCCACCCCACATCGAAGATCCCCTGGAAAACTGGGCAGCCAAAATCGATTTGTGGCTGCAACTGGTCGAGTTTGACCTGGACAAGCTTTCCTGCCTGGCCAGCAGTGTGGCATCAGAGTGGGTGTTTAGTGCTGCGGGGGCCATAGTTACCCCAAGGGGGCCATAGTTACTCCAAGGAGAAGAAGGTGAAGAAGAATCAGGCATGCATCAGCCAAGATTTACAAGCAGCAGTGCCTGATGTATTAGACTAGATCATCCATGGTGCCATACTTACACTTTGTCAGAAGAGACCTGTTTCTTCTGACTACTTGTTTTAGCTACTATTTTAATACTGCGACCTTCCTGATGCCACACCTGCTGCCAGGTGCTCCTATTGCCACCCACGATCTTTAGCTGGTACTGGTATTGCCCTTTACCTCCCCACTCTGTCACTGGGCCACTCTTCGGTCTTCTAATGCTGCTGCCACCTCACCACTCTGTGGTCTCCTCATGCTGCTGCCACCTCACCACTCTGTGGTTTCCTCATGTTGCTGCCACCTCAACACTATGTCACTGGGTCACTCTGTGGTCTCCTCATGTTGCTGTCACCTCAACACTATGTCACTATGCCACTCTGACTCTGTGGTCTCCTCATGCTGCTGCCACCGCAACACCATGTCACTTGGCCACTCTGTGGTCTCTCCATGCTGCTGCCACCTCAACAGTATGTCACTGTGCCACTCTGTGGTCTCCTCATGTTGCTGCCACCACAACACTATGTCACTGGGCCACTCTGTAGTCTCCTCATACTGATGCTACCTCAAGACTATGTCACCTTGCTACTCTTTAGTCTCCATATGCTGCTGCCACCTCAACACTATGTCACTGCGCCACTCTGTGGTCTCCTCATGCTGCTGCCACTTCACCACTCTCTGGTCTCCTTAGGCTGCTGCCACATCACCATTCTGCGGTCTCCTTATGCTGCTGCTGCCTCAACACTATGCCACTGGGTCACTCTGTGGTCTTCTCATGCTGCTGCCACATAACAACTCTGTGGTCTCCTCATGCTGCTGCCAACTCCCCACTTTGTCACTGTGCCACTCTATGGTCTCCTCATGCTGCTGCCAACTCACCACTCTGTCATTGAGCCACTCTGTGGACTTCGCATGCTGTTCCAACCCTCCCCACTTTATGACTGGGCCATTATTTTGCCTTTTTTGCCTGGTTGACATAATCATTTATTTGACCCTTCTTCTGATCTGTCAGAAGGAAGGAAACGTGAGACGCACAACAGATCCTGTCTGTGTAGCAGCTGTAAGGCCTGTATGACATGGTCCCTATTTTGCATCAGAATTGGCTTATAATTTGGTAGCCAAAAGCAGGAGTGGGTACAAAACACCGAAGACATGCAAATATCCCATTCATGTATCTCTGTTTTGGATCCACTCCTGTCTTTATTTGGCTTTACCAATACTGATGGATTATTGACCAAATGCTGGCCGAGTGAAGGCAGATGCTCAAAAGACAGGATCCATTTTTTGGGGGTTATTGTTCTGACGCATCATAGGAAGGGCAAAGTAATCTGTGACGTAAACACAAACTTACTTCTGACACCCTCTCCATTCTGTCAGGGGGGATCTGCTATAAATGTTTAATAGAACAGGTTCTGTAGACATCTATGTGGAATTAGCTGACGACAGTGTAAAAGGGGTGTGCTCTTTCATGCTATAGTAGGATCTTGGGTCTCTGTACGGTTCTTTATACCTGGCGCTAACATCGACCTGAGTTATTTGGTCAGTTTTGGCCGCATAACTGCCCAAATAACTGAAGTGTGCAGTGATTCTAAGAGTGACGCCTGTCATCTGCGTGTCATACTGACTTACAGTATTATTTCACTACCACAGCAGACTCCCTATACGTGGTACTGCCAGGTACAGTGTTCTACACCACTATACAGTATATCTGCAGACAGGAAATAGCTGTTTTTAACACGATTCATCATGAACAAATTCGGATCCAAGCAAATCTTTTTGCAAAATTCGGAGAACCAACCGAATCGAATTTTTGAGAAATTCCTTCATTTCTATAAGTAACGTATGTACACAGTGACTCCATCAACAGAATAGTGAGTGCAGCTCTGGAGTATAAGACTGAATATGACTCATGATCAGTACAGGTAAAAAAAAAAAAAACACCATGTATTTACAAAGTAATTTAGTAAGAGAACATATTTTAATTTTCCACCTTCTGCTGTAGCAGCTGTGAAATGATCGCGCTATGTTATGTGATCTGCTCTGCACTTGTAGACCTTTGCCGGCTCAGAGTCTCTATGATGTGGTTTGCATTTTCAATGTAAAAATTTGAATAAATGAAAGTTTGTCTATAAACCTTTGATAAAACTGTCTGTGTTATCAGGATCCTCACAGTACAGCAAAGATGGATGATTCCTCAGAGGGTAACACTGAAGTCCAGTATCTGGGTCTCCTGGCCTCAGTATTGATCACTCTTTTAGCCGGGCTGGTGATACATTCATTTATTATAGGCGTCAATGTCAGTGACTGGTGCAAAGGAAGATCGATGACTGCTGTTAACCATATTGTAACTTCACTTGGGATTTCACGAATGTGTGCTCAAAGTGCTCTTTGTCTATACCTCTTTCTGAATACACTAGAGTTATACGTAACTTTGATTATTTTGAACACTGTTTACACTTTCTTTATTTATGTCAATATTTGGTTAACCACTCTGCTCTCCATTGTCTTCTGTCTGAAGATCTCCAACCTTCATTCCAAACTGTTCCTGTATTTGAAGAGGATGATAGTACAGAGGACTGTCTATGTCATTGTAGCCTCAGTGCTTCTCTCCACTGTCAGTTGTTTCACACCTCTGATAACAGCTTTCTCCAAGGTTATCTATGGTGGAACATACAATACCACAAGAGACATTGCTTTAAGTTGCCCTAAAGTTAATTATATATACAATTTAGCTACAGGGGTTATCATCCCACTGATTTCCTATTACATCTCATCTGTCCTTCTCTTCACCTCACTGTATTATCACATAATGAGGATAAAGAGGAGCAGTAACTTAACCATCAATTTGGAGACATATTACTCGGTGATGAGATATTTGTCTTTCACTTTCATATATAACACTATATTCTTCTTTGTCAATTTTGTTTGCATCTTTTATTACTATTTTTTCTGTTTGACCCTTCCATGGCTGTATATTGTCTTGGGATTTCTACCAGTTCTACATTCCTCCTTCCTGATCTACAGAACAACCAAACTCAGGAATCAGATGTCCAAGGTTTTTCAGAATGTAATTGATTTCTTACTCCAGAGGCAAGCTACAGAAACCAGAGAAAATGTACAAGTAATAGGTGAATTGAGTTAAATACATTGGAATGGCCGGCAATGTGTAAGGCACTGAACAGCAGAATTAAAGCACCATGTTCCTGAATTTTTCTAAAAGTTTGGTTAAAATCCAAATGTATCATGATCAAGCCAAAGTGGCTCCAATTGCCATTTGTTAATAATAGTGTTGAGCGCGAATATTCGAAAAGCGAATTTTTTTAGCGAATATCGGCACTTCGCTAATTCGCGAATATTTCGAATATAGCGCTATAAATTCGCTATTTCGAATATTCGTTTTTTTTTTTTTTTTTTTTAGTTATATTTTTTTCTTTCCCACTTCCCAAAAGTAGTTCTTACCTGTCATGAGGATTCCTGGCTTCCTGGCTGCTCCAGTCAGTGCCCGTTGCCGCTTCTGCCGACTTCCGTGCTCATGGAGCGTCCCTTCCATGGGAAAATCTCTATATACTAAAATGTACTGTCGGATTTGAGAATTACGTTGAAATCGCAATGCGATTAATTCAAGTTATATTAATCGCATTGCGATTACAACTTAGCACTGCTATCTTACATAGGCTAGAATTAACTGAATATGGAATATATAGCTATGCACTAGCAGTGCTAAGTTGAAATCGTAATGCGAATACTTAAGTTAAATTAATCGCATTGCGATTTCAACTTAACACTGCTGCTATATTCCATATTCGTTAACTTCGTTAATTCTAGCAAGCTGACCCATTATAAACCCAGCTCTAAGTTGAAATCGCAATGCGAATACTTTAAGTTAAATTAATCGCATTGCGATTTCAACTTAGCACTGCTGCTATATTCCATATTCGTTAACTTCGTTAATTCTAGCAAGCTGACCCATTATAAACCCAGCTCTAAGTTGAAATCGCAATGCGATTAATATAACTTGAATTAATCGCATTGCGATTTCAACGTAATTCCTCAAATCCGACAGTACATTTTAGTATATGGAGACGTTCCCATGGTGATGGGGACGCTCCATGAGCACAGAAGTTATGGTTGGCTTGGTAGAATTAGCGAGGATGGCGAATATGATCGAATGTATCGTCATATTCCTCAAAGCGAAGATAGCAGTATTCTACATCTTCGTTTTAGCAACCTATTCGTCAACTTCGCTAATTCTAGCAATCAAATAGGAAGGTTGACTTACCAGACAGCTGTGTTAAATTCGCTATGCGATTTTTTTTTTTTAATAAATAGAATACTTATAATAATATTATCATATCAAGTAATATAATTATTGTATTAAAAAAAAATCGCATAGCTAATTTAACTACAACTGTCTCTATAGTCAACCTTCCTATTTGATTGCTAGAATTAGCGAGGTTGACGAATAGGTTGCTAAAGCGAAGATGTAGAATACTTCGTTATCTTCGTTTTGAGGAATATGACGAATACATTCGTCATATTCGTCATCCTCGCTAATTCTAGATATGAAACCAATAGGAAAGTAGCCTTAAGTACAAATCGCAATATGCGATTATTTAAATCGCATTTTAATCGCGATAACTAGAAAAAATGACGAATATTCGATTTCGACGAATACGAAACGAATATTCATTCGAATATTCGCGAATTTCGTCGAAATCGAATATGGCACCTGCCGCTCATCACTAGTTAATAACACCCTCTAGTCTTATAGGACTCAACAATTTTAGGAAAACTTATCTCTTTTTGTTTACTTTTTTATGATTTTTTTTGTTCCTTCCACCCTCCCCAAGCTCTTGAACGCAGTGATACATACTGTATGTTAGAGTCAGACATGTCTCATGCTTTTCATATTCCAAAGCTTCCAAAAATAGAACTTTATCAGGGACAGATTATGTTTAAACATATAAGGTGTAAAGGGATAACAAATGTTTAAAAAGTGGCTTGTTGGGGGACCAAGCATTGAAAAATGATGCCTTGACATGGTCAGAATGCCTGTCCATAAGCACAGGTGTTAATTGTCAGAAGAAAAAGTGGCTTGTGAACAAGCCTAACAAAATTATCTCTTCTAATTAGTAGTAGCAGCAGTTCAGTGTGGATGTGGAAGTTGCCGCCATCATGGCAGCAGCAGAAGCAGCATAGCATGTAGTAGTAGCGTTGATAGTGGTAGTAGTGGCAAATGCTTTACATTAATAGCGGTGGCAGTAGGGGATTACTAGCGAGGAGCAGCAGCCATATGGTACACGTTGGCAGGCAGGCATCAGCATGATGACGACAGCAGCAACAGCTTTACGGAAGATGACGGTAGGCAGGCAGCAGTAGTGACATGAAGGTAGCAGTAGCATGATGGAGGCAACAGTAGCCATACAGAACATGATGGTAGGAAAGCTGCAGCAGTGGCATGATGGGGCACCATCAGCAAGGCCAAATCTATTCATCGGCCTCAGCTGGAGAAGTGTGAAAATCCTGCCCAATCCAGGCTTGGTTCATTTTGCCAAAAGTGATGCTTTGGACACTACAAAACAAAGAAATCAGTGGCCTCCCTTCAAATTAGTATATAGAAAATGGGGGTTGCTCAAATCAGATGACTCGACCAATATGATATGCAAAATTCAGGATGCAGAATGTGTTGGCACTCTCCCCCACCAGCAAAAAATGTAAACTGGAACTCATTATATGGTTTTATATATTATTTATTCTCTGTGGCAGTGTAGCTGCCAGAGGGCCATATCAGGGCCACTAAAATAGAGAGAGAGAAACACTGTGTAAGTGGCCAGACGGCCCAGGATTTATGTTTATGGTTTATGTTTGGACTGCTGTAAAAGTGACAATAAAGCTGGTCGTGGCCAGTTTTGACCCAAATCTGCAGTTTTGGAGAGACTTCTTGAGGTGTGCCAACCGTCTAAGAGGAGAAGATGGCGATCCTGGAGAGCTAAGTGACCACAGAGTTGTCACATACGGTGGAGATATGGCATGAACATGGCACGTGATCCTGGGTGCTTCAGAGCTTAAAGGGCCAGATAGCCTATTGTGGAAAAGCTGTGTTTGTAAGGAATTACTGAGTTGGAGCTTAAAGGGCCAGAAGCTCAATTTAAAGAGACTGTGATCTCTGCTGATAAGACTGTGAAGTCCGCGGTGCAAAAGAAATGTTAATGCTGAGTTTGTCTCTAGAGAGAGAGAGACACCTGTAGGCTGTGATTAAAGTGGACTTGTTTGCTGAAAAGTCTGGTGCAATGGGTCTTGTGGAGGAATATGCCAGACGGTTGTGGCGGACAAAGCAGCAGGAAAACATGGCCACATTGATGGGTAACACCCAACGTGAAATGGTGCTATTTGATGCAGGGCGGGAGGCTTTGGAGGCGTAACTGCAGTTGGCCCAGAAGAGAGAGTCTTTAACGATAAGTGGACACTTTGTAAAGGTCCAAGTTGTCGGTGATGTACCTGGAGTTCCACAGGACAAGGTGATGTGTGCCGTTGCTAAGAGCAACCAGCGGGAGCAGAGTAAGATGGAGAGAGGTTCAGCTCTCACGAGGTCATATGTTCCCTGCCAATGTGTACAGGGTCCTAGAGAGGATGTGCAGAGGTGCTGTAATGCCATTGCTAGGAGAAATCAACCATTACAGCTTACAGCTGCCCAGCAACAGAGAGAGCGCTGCTGGAGAGGCCGTCACTGGATTGTCCTTTGGTCAGAAGGCCAGAGGAATTACAAAGAAAGACATGCAAGTTGTTGGTAGGTAGAATGCCACTATGGGTTCAGCTGGATTGTCGCCAAAGAGTGTCATGGGTACTTCCAGAGATACTGATGTTCCTTAAGATGGGTCAAGAGACTGATAAGGCTGTATTTCTTACTTTTGTGACCGATTATGGAACTGTACAACATGAACTGTTAAAGTGTGCTGAGCTTAGAGCGGAGTTCAGACTGGGCAGAGACTTCCCATATTTCTGGCAGTTGTGGGATGGGGAAAAGTCTGCTGCAGAGTATGCTGCTCGGCTACCTAAAAAGGAAAAGCCAGAAGACTCTCAGCCAAAAGTCCGTGAGGTGATGGCGGCTGGAGTCTTGCTATCGGACAGTCTGAATTGTGACTGGACAAAAGTGCAACCAGAGAAGTTGCTAGGGCATGGGAGGTCCATGCTGGTTTCTGTTGAGACTGTGCAACATGGACTAAAAAAGTCTAATGGACTCATGGATAACAACGGGTTAAATGAGAAGGTTTCTGATGGAAAAGAGACACAACTGTTATGTGGAAACCGTAATGCGATGTTACATAAGATGTCTAACCTGCCTTTGTTTCAGGAAATGGGCACAAAACCTGATCAGGTAAAAGCAGTGTGTGAACTGGCAGTCACTGCTTTACCGGAATTGTCAGTTACAAGAGGTAACTTTGGGATGGCTAAACTTAAGGATCCTGTGCTAACCCGTGTAAGAGGAAGCACAATAGTAATACCTGAGGGGGACAAAACTATTGAAAAATCGGAAGCAGATGCGGTTACTGAGGAAATGTCCAATGTGGAGATTAGCTCATGTGTGCCCCTAGAGGTCAGGGTTAATAATGACATTGTAGACTGTGTACTGGGGTGGGCTCCCCAGGATACAGCGAAGTCACGAATAAGGAAAGCAACTCCAACACCAGCTTTTGCCAAAACAGAATTTTACTTAAATGTGGTAATGAACACAACCACACAATAAATTTACATACACCCAGACCGAAAGCTGAGACCCTTGTGCTGCACAGCGTGGCGCCCTCTGATGAATGCCGGAGGAAAGCGTGGGAATTTACCTACTGGCGGGCACAACTAAACTGCCACACCTTACTTGATATTTTTTTAAAAGAAGGCAGAGAAGGCAAGCCCGGTGCCTTCTATAGGCATTGTAGCTTGCCTTTTACGGATGCCTGTGAGATCCAGCCAGCCAATGCATGCAGGTTGTATTGTAATGCTTTGCAGAGGGGATCAGACCCCAGAAGTTTAAGTCCCAGAGTGGGACAAAAAAATAAATAAATAGTGATTTTCATAATAAAAAAAAAATTGTTTCATAAAAAAAAAAAAAAATTAAATTGTAAAAAAAAAGAATACCAGATATATTGGGTATTGCCATGTCTACCAGCTCTACAAAATTATTATATGATCCACCCCCTCACCTGTAGAAAAAATAAAAACTGCTAAAACAATCATTTTTTTGTCACCTTACATCACAAAAAGTACAACACTAAGCTATCAAAAAGGCATATGCCCAACAAAATAGTGCCAATCAAACCATCCCTCATCCCACAAAAAATGAGCTCCTACATAAAACAATCGGGCAAAAAATAAAAAAACTATGGCTCAGAATGTGGAGACCCTAAAACATGATTTTTTTTGTTTCAAAAATGCTGTTATTGTGTAAAACTTAAATAAATAAAAAAGATACATATTAGGTATTGTCGGGTCCGTAAGAACCTGCTGTATAAAAATATCACATGGACTAACCGCTCAAGTGAACACAGTAAAAAAAAAAAACCTGTAAAAAAGGCAATTTTTTGTCACCTTACATCACAAAAAGTATAATACCAAGTGATCAAAAAGGCATATGCCCCCCAAAATAGTACCAATCAAACCGCCACCTCATCCCACAAAAATGAGCCCCTACAAAAGACAGTTGCCCAAAAAATAAAAAAAAGCTATGGCTTTCAGAATATGGAGACACTAAAAAAATCATTGTTTTTTCAAAATGCTTTATTATGTAAAACTGAAACAAATATCCAAAACAAGTAGTTATATTTGGTATTGTTGCATCTGTAACAACCTGCTCTATAAAAATACCACAAAATCTAACCTGTCAGATGAACATTGTAAATAACAAAAAATAAAAACGGTGCCAAAACAGCTATTTTTTGTTACCTTACCTCACAAAAAGTGTAATATAGAGCAACCAAAAATCATATGTAGATTCTCAGCCTGATAGAACGTTAAAAGAAAACAAAATAATATTTTTATTATAGAATCAGGGTAATAAATATTGAGTTTTGTTTGGCTGTTAACCCTTGCTTTGTTAGTGGAAACAAATGGATTAAAATGGAAAATTTGCCAAAAAAGTGAAATACCTTTAATTCTTGTGGAAGAGTTTTGAATACCTTGAAGGGTATAGTTTCTAAAATGGGGTCATTTATGGGTTGTTTCTATTATGTAAGCCACACAAAGTGACTTCAGACTCGAACTGGTCCTTAAAAATTGGGTTTTGAAAATTTTCTAAAAATTTTTAAGATTTGCTTCTAAGCCTTCTAACGTCCCAAAAAAAAAAAATGTAATTTACAAAATGATCCAAACATAAAGTAGACATATGGGAAATATAAAGTAATAACTATTACATGAGGTATCACTATCTGTTTTAAAGGCAGAGAAATGGAAATTTTGAAAATTGAGAATTTTTCCAAATTCTTAGTTAATTTGGCATTTTTTTATAAATTAAAAATAAAATATATTGACTCAAATTTACCACTGTCATGAAGTATAATATGTGACGAGAAAACAATCTCAGAATGGCTTGGATAAGTAAAAACGTTTTGAGATGAGTGTCAAGTCGGTGAGCTTGATGTGGGAATAGAAAGTATCTGGTAGTGACTGTATGCTGGAAGGGTGTACAGAACCAGTGGTGGATCATGGAGGGACCTCCTTGGAGGCCGCTGATAAGGTGACTGTGTGTGCAGCAGGTGTCAATGCTGAAAAGGGCCTGGACTCTCTGTTGTGTGATGATGGGGAGGTGTGTGATGCTGAACCCTATATGTCGGCTTATGTCCATAACTACTAACACCTCAGAAACCGGTTGAGTCAAGCAGTAAGATGTTGCAGGATATGGAGGATCATACTGGGATGAATGTAGCTCAAGATAATACATTTGAGTGCCTGGATGATAAAATCAGTAAGGTCCACATGCTGATGGATGTGGTGTTGTTGGCTGGTAATGCGCCAGAGATATTTATGGAAAATTCTTTATAGGTGTCAGTTGGTAATAACCTGGAGTATAACACCGCCAAGGAGGATGTCTATTGTAGAGAAGTGTGTTTAGTAGAAATGCTGCACCCTGCAGGTCATCAGTGGAATGTAGAAGCTGAGACCCCCGCAGAGCTCACTCATTCCCAGGTTTAGAGGAAAGCGATTGAAGGGGATGGCAAGACTGGTCCTGTGAGTGCAGATGTAATGTGTGTGCCAGTCAATGATGTTACAAGCGATGTAGACCAGGTCACCTGTGGTAACAACGAAGATGCCAGTAACCAACATGGCTACTGCTTTACAGTGAGTAGCTGTACTTCTCTGCACATTTATTGGATGCGTAGCAACCAAAAAACGTGCGGGGAGGAGACTCGAGCATCGCGTTCGAGCACACACGGTGTTCGGCCGCACCCTGCGATGTGCCGACTCATCTGATCTCTGCTGTAAGGACAGCGTCCTGACAGCACCCCAAAAAGCCCGTTTTAGGGCTAGTACATCAGTCTCCCTCCCAGACCCTCCCACCTCCTATCAAAAAGCAAAAATGGCATCCATCTTAGATTCATTCTGAAGCTGCAGTGTTAGTAGTTGTAATCGCAATGCGATTAATATAACCTCTATTATTTGCATTGCGATTACAACTTAGATCTGAGTTCCTAACGGTTGTATTGCTAGAATATAACAAAGATTGAGAATATAGCGCTATATTCTCAATCTTCGTTATATTCTAGCAATACAACCATTAGGAACCCAGCTCTAAGTTGAATTCGCAATGCGATTAATGCAGGTTATATTAATCGCATTGCAAATTCAACTTACCACACTCTGCGTCAACTATGTAATTTTCCATGGGAGTTTTGCCATAGATCCCCCTCCGGCATCTCACAGTCCAGGTGTTAGTCCCCTTGCAACAACTTTTCCATCAATATTGTGGCCAGAAAGAGTCCCTGTGGGTGTTAAAATTCGCCTGCCTATTAAAGTCTCTGGTGGTTCGCCCTGTTTGCCCGTTTGCGAACATTTGCATAAATTTGCGTTCGCCGGCAAAATTTTATGTTCGCGACATCTCTACTGGTCAGTAGTATTCCGTATATTGTAGATATTATGCACTGTACTGCTCCAATCATTGACACCAGGCTTGTTTCAAAGTATCCCTTACTCCCTTTGCAGGGGCTTTCTCAATTATATTGGGCAAGTTTTATAGTCTAATTGATTTTTCAAAAAATGTGAAGTGGATTGCTCAAAAGGTGGTGGTAAGATATGCAATTGAATATGGACCACTAGCTCTTTCAAATGCAACTATAATAAATAAAACTAATATAATGAGAAAATCGGGCTTCAACTTCTCTACCTCCACTATCAGGGCCGCAATTAGGCGAAGTCAGGCGATCGCCTCAGGAGGCATGGTCATGGAGATAAGTGGGGGGCGGGAGCAGGACAGAGGGAAATGAGTGCTTCCATTTTGGAAGCACTCATCTCTCTATATTCAACTGTATCACCACCCTCAAGGCCGTAATACAGCTGAATGCTGTAGAGGGGCATGTGAGCAATGTCTCCCTGCCCCGTGGTTTCCTCTGTCAGGCTTCAGACCTAGTGCTTGAAGCCTATGCTGACACCATGCTTTGGCCAAAATGGGGAAGAGGGGGAGAGGAGCATTATAGGAGCATCTACTGAGGGCATGATATAGGGGCATACTAGCACACATTATGGGTGGCACCATGGTGAATGAGAGGAACACTATACTGGCCACCTACTGGGGCCACTATATATTATGTTATACTGGCACACATTATAGGGACACTATGGTGACATTAGCTAAGCTTACCTGGGGCACTAAGAGGGGATATTTTTTGTACTGGCACACACAAGGGGCATTGGCAGACATTATAGGGGCACTATGGGAACATTGGCTCTACTGGGTGCACTAAGAGTATTTTTTTGTACTGACACAAAGAAGGGGGCATTTTTATACTGTCACACATTAAACATTAGTTCTACTGGGGTCAATGAGGGGGTATTTTTTGTACTGGTTCACAACGGGGGCATATTTTGTATTGGCACACATTATAAGGGGGTGTTTTTTCCTCTGGCACAAATTTTAAGGGGCATTTTTCTACTGTTACACATAAAAAGAATTATTACTACTGAGGGACATTATGGCGAGTTTTATTACTATTGGGGGACTATGGGGAACATACTACTAAGTGTGCTCTGGCAGAGAATTATTACTATTGACGGGGCTTTTGGGAACACTATTACTGTGGCGGCACCCTGGCACAGTATAAGTTTAGCACAATTATTTTTAGGGGACATTATGTTTACAATATTAATGTCAGGGATACTATTTGCTGGGTGCGGTTATTTTTAGGGCACTGTGTGCCAATAATTATTGAAGTAGGTATTATCTGTGAGGAACTAGTATTTTCAAGGGGTCTGTTTCTGCAGTATAGTATTGGGGAGCACAGCTCGCACAGTATTGGGGGTGCAGAATGGGGTGTTCAGGAGGTGGGAGAATGATGAAAAAGACGAAAACTAAGATGTCTGTTTGTCAAGCTCTACTGAGATGAGAGATGGCTGAAAGAAATCATCATGGTGGTCTGGTCTGATAGGAGAAGATTAGGAAAGAGAACATCTGCATCAAAGGAGACCTCACTGGATGCAAGAGGCATGGGGCGCTGTATTATCCTGTATGTTTTGTATTGCTGTATGTAAAGTTAAGAGGGAAGAGGTTAGATTGAGAATTCGACATGGGGATGGGGCGGAATTTTAAAGAAAGGCTGGGTGCACCCCTGTCCACTCACTTTTAAATTATATCCACATTTTCACATGCCAGGGTCCCGGAGGCATCCCCGAGATGCATTGCGAGCAAGGCGTGGACAAGGCATCGCAAGAAAAGGGCACTCCCCATCCGGGAAATACATGGAACCCACTTCCGCAGGTGAACCTGAAGCCAACTGGAGCCGACTAGGAGACCTCGAGCCAACTAGGAGCGCGGCAATTATGACATGAACATAGCATAGAATCATGAACAGACATGACAGAGCCAAAAGGCATAAAACCCACCGGGCATGGACAAGGACAGACTTGAACAGCAACATAGCAGGGTACAGACACCCTCAAGGCATGGCATGGACAGGCATAGCGGAAACATAGCAGGGTACTGGACAGATTGAATTAACAGTACTGACCCCCAGAATGCACACAAGAACAGGAACAGCCTGAATTAACAGTACTGACCACAAGCTATGCAGACTGAGCCCTGAAACTCCACGCTCAAAGACAGAAGTAGCAGCCTAACGAGTGCACCTGAAAGGACACACCCCGGAACCGAAGAGGGAGTTTAACCCCATCAGAACCAAGCAGGGAGGTACCAAAACAAGTCTGGGGTAAACAAGAAATCACAGCAAAGAAGCTGCGATACAGGACGTTGCCCCTAGAAACCAGCAAGCACGGAACGCCGCAGCCAGAACGCAAGGGCACAACAGACCTGAATAGAGATGAGCGAACTTTAAAAAATAGTTCGGCGTTCGGGTTGTGGTAATCGCCGCATCCTGTTATGGATTCCACTACCGCGGACTATCCCGGCATATGGAATCCATAAGGGGCGGCTTCCACGAACCCGAACTGTTGAAAAGCCGAAGGACCTGGGGTGACGTCACCGTCATGTGATCAGTGCAGGGGGCGTGGCTCAGCACTGGATTTGATCTTCCCGTATTCAAACAAAGCATGTGAGATCTACCATATATGGTTGATTTCTAATTTCTTTGTCATTTGATTGATTTATAGGATTTTTTGTTTTTGTTTTATGTTTTATGTTTTATTTGTTTGTTCCGGTTAAGTATTTTTACGGTAATTATTTCTCAGAATGTATATAAGTATAATAACTATCTTCATTTTTGTTTCTAGATGGCAACAATGGATGTGAGTTTCATTCTAAAGGGACATTGGAGCGGAGCGCCTTCATCTTTATTCCTACATGTGGAACTAATGTATCTACAGTATGTTGTGGAGCAACACAAATGTCATACAATACTTTTTATATATTCTCTCTGTATTGTGGAATTTATACTATTGAATGAATATAGTTTATATGATGATATTTTAATGAACATATAGTAACATAGTATATAAGACCGAAAAAAGACTTTTGTCCATCCAGTTCGGCCGTCATCCTGCAAGTTGATCCAGAGGAAGGCAAAAAAAAAAAAACCTGTGAGGCAGAAGCCAATTTTCCCCACTTAAAGGGAAAAAATTCCTTCCCGAATCCAATCAGGTATCAGAATAACTCCCTGGATCAACGACCCCTCTCTAGTAGCTATAGCCTGTAATATTATTACACTCCAGAAATACATCAAGGCCGCTCCTGAATTCCTTTATTGTACTCACCATCACCACCTCCTCAGGCAGAGAGTTCCATAGTCTCACTGCTCTCACCGTAAAGAATCCTTTTCTATGTTTGTGTACAAACCTTCTTTCCTCCATATAGATGCATTGATTATATTGCTCCTGATTTTATGATTGTACATGTATCGCGAGGGCCCTGCGCATTTCAAAGATTCATGAGGATTGCCATTAGAGTAAATGATTAATCAACCAGATAGCATTATATAATACGGAAGAAAAGAATTTTATTTATTTTTCTTTTTAAATTTATTTTATTGTGTAAATAAATAATTGAAAACTTATAATAAGTTCAAGTTAACACCTTTTGCTGGTGGGGGAGAGCGCCAAGACATTACTCTATATCCTATTAAATTGTGCGAGTCAGCTGGTTTGCGCACCAAATTTAGTTACCAATTTGAGGTGAGACACGGATTTCCCTGTTTTCTTGTATTGTCATTTTTAGCCTATTCAGTGAGTGCTCCCCAACTGAGAAATATGAACATCTGGAATTTTTGGGATAATAAACATAAAAATATAGCGGGAGAAATTATGGGGAATGGTGATTGCACCCCCACGCCTCAGATGCTGCGTTCAACTTTGATCGTCGCATTTGTGACTCACATTCAGCCTTTCGGGGGTAATCAGGGGTTAAAAGCCATCCGCTCCTGTCTTGATTAAAGAAAACCTACCAAAGGACCTGCGGTAAGTATGATGGGAAAAAAAAAAAAGACCATACTCCTCTCATCCATTTTCTCACGGAGAGAATGTTGTGGCCATCTTGATTGAAGACGAACTGCAAAATCTCATTGTGTCACCACTCTGGCCGGGCACTGTGACATCATCATTTGATTTCATCCGACAGCTTCTCTGCGAGCAAATTGGTGAGATGAGTATGTAATTTTTTTTCCCTCCAATTCAAGAAAAATAGATTCATTACCACGAAGTCTAAGGAAATTCAGCTCTGTGGCGAATCAAATTTTCTCTGAAATTCGGATCAGAGTCATTTTGTTTGGCTTTGATTCACTCAACACTATATGTAATATATGTACTGTACACAGTGGCTCAACCAGCAGAATAGTGAGTGCAGCTCTGGAGTATAATACAGGATGTAACTCAGGATCAGTACAGGATAAGTAATGTAATGTATGTACACAGTGGCTCAACCAGCAGAATAGTGAGTGCAGCTCTGGAGTATAATACAGGATGTAACTCAGGATCAGTACAGGATAAGTAATGTAATGTATGTACACAGTGACTGCACCAGTAGAATAGTGAGTGCAGCTCTGGAGTATCATACAGGATGTAACTCAGGATCAGTACAGGATAAGTAATGTATGTAGACAGTGACTTCACCAGCAGAATAGTGACTGCAACTCTGGAGTATAATACAGGATGTAACTAAGGATCAGTACAGGATAAATAATGTATGTACACAGTGACTGCACCAGACGAATAGTGAGTGCAGCTCTGGAGTATAATATAGGATGTAACTCGGGATCAGTACAGTATAAGTAATGTATGTACACAGTGACTACACCAGCAGAATAGTGAGTGCAGCTCTGGAGTATAATACAGGATGTAACTGAGGATCAGTACAGGATAAGTAATGTAATGTATGTACACAGTGACTCCACCAGCAGAATAGTGAGTGCAGCTCTGGAGTATAATACAGGATGTAACTAAGGATCAGTACTGGATAAGTAATGTAATGTATGTACACAGTGACTCCACCAGCAGAATAGTGAGTGCAGCTCTGGGGTATAATACAGGATGTAACTCAGGATCAGCACAGGATAAGTAATGTATGTACACAGTGACTCCACCAGCAGAATAGTGAGTGCAGCTCTGGAGTATAATACAGTATGTAACTCAGGATCAGTACAGGATAAGTAATGTATGTACACAGTGACTGCACCAGCAGAATAGTGAGTGCAGCTCTGGAGTATAATACAGGATGTAACTCAGGATCAGTACAGGATAAGTAATGTATGTACACAGTGACTCCACCAGCAGAATAGTGAGTGCAGCCCTGGAGTATAATACAGGATGTAACTCAGGATCAGTACAGGCTAGGTAATGTATGTACACAGTGACTCCACCAGCAGAATAGTGAGTGCAGCTCTGGAGTATAATACAGGATGTAACTCAGAATCAGTACAGGATAAGTAATGTGATGTATGTACACAGTGACTCCACCATCAGAATAGTGAGTGCAGCTCTGGAGTATAATGCAGGATGTAACTCAGGATCAGTACAGGATATGTAATGTATTGTAAGAGGGTGCAAGGTACCGTGGTCGATGGCAGGTACGTGTCACCGAGGTTCCTGGCCTCGGTGAGGTAAGAGCCGGGTTTTCGTGTGTCAGCAGCAGCTAGTGCTTTTTAGTTTGGCTGCAAAGCCAATCCGGGCCGGCTCTTACTGGGAGTAGGCAAAGAGTTGGGTGGGTGCCTATTCCCCACGGTCCAGGCCGGACTTTATCCGGGCCTTTAAAAGGCAGCCTCCTCAGCAGCTGAGTGTGATTGTCCTGGAGCTGCTGTTAGGCTGTGGAATCACTTGAGTTTGGGAGTGCTGATCCATGCTGTGCTGTGTGGAGTTCTCTGAGCTTTAAGCAAGACCCCAAGCAAGGAGGAGTGCAGACGGCCTGGAAGCCGGAGGTCGATCGCCTTGCGGCTGGACTGACAGCCAGGTGCGAACCTGCACCTAAAGCCTCCCATCCCAGGTGACTGGAACCTGTTTTGGACTATTTTGTTTTGCTGCACGTTTTCTGTTGGGTGTGAACTAACACCAAGTGACTGTTTGCTGTGTATTTGCTACAAGTGTGAATTAAACACTGTTTGCTACACTTTCTGGACTCCGTTTTGCCTCTATACTGCACCCGCACTGCTACCTACCAGAGCGACTCCCCACATTTGGTGTCGGATGCGGGCATGCGCAGTGAGGCTGGCGTGAACGCCGAAAATTTTTGTTTTTGCTGAGCACAAGTGCATGGCATATATAAAACCGGCAAAGTTGCAAACAGGAATTTCTGGCAACATGGAGGCGGCTGTGAAAGCCCTCATGGAGGCTAACGTGCAGCAGCGGGAGACCAACCAACTACTTTTACAGCACGTGATGGCGTTACAAGCTGCAGGAGCGTCTCGCCGTGCCCATGATGCCCGGAAAGCGGTCCGTGCAGCGATTCCCAAGATGACCCCCGAGGATGATGCTGAGACCTACCTGGCAGTCTTCGAAAAAGTGGCCGTGAGGGAGAAGCTGCCCCGTGACCAGTGGGCTGAGGTGGTCGCTCCGTTCCTGGCTTCCGGACCCCAGCAGGTGTTTTTCGACTTGGCGGACGACCAAGCGGCCGATTATGACACCGTGAAAGGAGAGATCCTGGCCAGACTGGGGGTGAACGTGCTGGTCCGCTCAAAGAGTCCACCAGTGGGACTTTAAAGCGACTGAACCCGCTAGGCCGCAGTACTATGATCTGCTGCACAGGCTGCAAAAGTGGCTGCAGCCTGATGTTCTAAGTCCGGCTGCTATGCTGGACCGTCTGCTGGCCGACATCTTTTGGAGGGCCCTGCCTTATCCCCTCCAGCACTGGATCGGCCAGGCGTCTCCGGTATGTGCCCTGGAGATGGTCGACCTGGTGGAGCGTTACGAGGCCACCAGAAACCTGCAGGGAGTCTTGCTGGGAAGGGGTCAGTCGAACCCGGAGGCCTCCACCCCAGTTCCGACGTCCGGCGACAGAGAGGCCTGCACGGAATGTACCCCCTGCGGATCCGCCTCCCGTGGTATGCTGGAGGTGTCAGGAGCCAGGCCACATCAGGGCCGACTGTCCGCATCGGGGTGAGCCGATGGTTGTGAACTACGAGGGTCGCCACTCCCTGTATGCACGGAAGCTGTGCGCAACTGGCACCCGTGAGGTGCAGGATAAAAACCACCTGTGTCAAGTAGAGGTGGGAGATTCCCTGGCGGTGGCCCTGCTGGACTCCGGGAGTCTAGTCTCCCTGGTAAGAGCTGCCCTAGTACGGCCTGCGGAGTATACCGGCCGTAAAATTGGGGTCCTGTGCATCCACGGAGACTTAAAGACTACCCCACTGCACTAGTGACTTTGTCCACAGCGGCTGGTAAGTGGACCCACGAGGTGGCTGTCGCTACCAAACTCCCACATGAACTGATACTTGGGAGGGACTTCCCAGGTTTCCCGACGCTGTGGCCGGCAATAAAAGTGTCTGATGGACCCGAGACAGGGGTAACCCTAGTAGAGTGGCCTGATACCACTGGAAGGCCAGAACCCTGGGAGCCCGAATCTGAAGGGCCAGCGGTAGGGGTGACCACTGCTCCAGCGGTAGAGGGGAGACAACCCCACTGAGGGTAATGGTGGGAGACACGGAGGACTTGCCACCGGGACCTGAGTTGGCAGACCTCAATGTCTCCGGGGAAAATTTTGGGACCGCACAACACCGGGACCAAACCCTAACCAGGGCCTGGGAAAGTGTTGTAATGATTGATGGTAAACCCCAGAAACCTGGGGCTGAATTAATGTTTCCGCGATTTATTGTTCTTCAGGATATGTTGTATCGGGTGAACCAACTCCGAGGTGAGCCAGTTGAACAGTTGGTGGTGCCCACCGCATATCGCAAGCTTGTTATGGAGCTTGCCCACCAACATGTTCTTAGGGGACACTTGGGGTGGCAGAAAACCCAGGACCGCATACTGCAGCGGTTTTATTGGCCTGGTGTGTTTAAGGAGGTAGAAGAATATTGTAAATCTTGTCCAACCTGTCGGGTAAATAGCCCCCAGCCACATTTCCGTAGTCCCCTTGTGCCTCTTCCAATCATTGAGGTCCCGTTTGAGCGTATCGCTATGGATCTAGTCGGGCCTGTACCGAAGTCTGCCAGGGGCCACCAGCACATTCTGGTAGTTCTCGACTACGCCACTCGGTATCCGGAGGCGGTGCCTCTGCGACATACCTCGGCTAAGCTCATTGCCAAAGAGTTAATGGAAATGTTTTCCCGTGTGGACCTGCCAAAAGAGATTCTGACAGACCAAGGGACCCCTTTTATGTCCAAAGTTATGAGGGAACTGTGTAAATTATTGCGTATAAAGCAATTGCGGACGTCCGTTTACCATCCATAAGCGGACGGTCTTGTCGAAAGGTTTAACCAAACTCTAAAAAATATGTTAAAAAGGGTGGTGTCCAGAGATGGGAAGGACTGGGACCTGCTTCTGCCCTATCTCATGTTCGCCGTGCGAGAGGTGCCCCAGGCCTCTACTGGGTTCTCGCCCTTCGAACTGCTTTATGGCAGACACCCTCGGGGCCTGTTGGATATCGCCAAGGAAGCGTGGGAACAACAGCCTGTCCCTCACAAAAGTGTCATTGAGTATGTCACCCAGATGCAGGACCGGATGGAAAGGGTGTTGCCGCTGGTCCGGGAGCATATGGAGGCAGCGCAACAAGCCCAGAGTAGGGTGTATAATCGTCAGGCTCGGGTGCGGAACTTCAACCCGGGAGATCGGGTTTTGGTTCTGGTGCCCACCCTTGACAGCAAGTTCCTAGCTAGGTGGCAGGGCCCTTATGAGGTGATTGAGAAGGTAGGGAAGTAAATTACAAGGTACACCAGCCAGGGCGGCGCAAGCCGAGAGCAGGTGTACCACGTGAATTTACTAAAGCCGTGGAAGGATAGGAACACGACCGGCGACAACAGCCCCCGGCCAGGGCTCTGGGTGAGAAGGGTCCAGCCCCACAGTTCGAGGCCTGCGAGCGGTAGCCACGGTAAAAGTTGCAGACAGCCTGTCTTCCAAACAAGTTCAGGAAGTCAGGGAGTTTATCAGTCGGAACACGGATGTGTTCTCGGACCTCCCTGGCCGCACGTCTCTCATCCAACATGACATCGTCACTGAGCCTCAGGCCAAGATCCGGTTAAAACCATACCGGGTACCCGAGGCTCGGCGACGGACCATCGCGGAGGAAGTGCAACTAATGTTGAAGCTTGATGTCATTGAGGAGTCGAAAAGTGAGTGGGCCAGTCCCATAGTTCTAATACCCAAGCCGGATGGGACGTTGCGGTTCTGCAACGATTTTCACAAGTTAAATGAAGTGTCCAAGTTTGATGCGTATCCCATGCCCGGGTAGACGAGCTTGTTGAGAATTTAGGACAAGCCCGGTATTTTTCTGTGCTAGACCTCACTAAAGGGTACTGGCAGGTACCCTTAACGGAGTCGGCCAAGGAAAAAACGCTTTGTTACCCCGCAGGGCCTGTATCACTACAAGGTGTTACCCTTTGGCCTGCATGGCGCCCCGCCACCTTCCAAGGTTAATGGACATAGTGCTGCGACCTCATCGTCGGTGCGCCTCGGCCTACTTAGATGATGTAATCATCCACAGCACCGACTGGGAAAGCCATTTGCCCAAAGTGCAGGCGGTAGTGGATGCCCTGAGGAAAGCTGGTCTAACCGCCAATCCAAAGAAGTGTGCGGTGGGTTGGAAGAGACCAAATATCTGGGATATGTTATTGGGCGGGGAGTCATCAAGCCGCAGGTAACTAAGGTAGAAGCCATACGTAACTGGCCCCGACTGGTCACCACCAGGCAGGTAAAGTCCTTCCTGGGAATGGTAGGGTGCTACATGCGGTTTGTGCCCCACTTTGCCACAATAGCAGCGCCATTGACAGACCTGTTGAAGGGCGAAAGTCGGGAAGGTTAGCTGGAGTGAGAAGGCGGAGGAGGCTTTCTCCGCGTTGAAGTCGGCCCTGTGTGGGTTCCCGGTTTTGGTGACACCCGACTTCAACAGGGAGTTCGTCGTACAGACCGACGCCTCGGAGGTAGGCCTCGGTGCGGTACTGTCTCAGGAGGTCAACGGGGAAGAACATCCTGTTGTCTTCCTGAGCCGTAAGCTCAGTCCCGCCGAGTCCAGGTATAGTATAGTGGAGAGGGAGTGCCTGGCTATCAAGTGGGCATTCGAATCTCTCCGCTACTACCTGTTAGGGAGGAGGTTCCGTCTGGTGACCGACCATTCCCTCTCAAGTGGATGAGCCAGGCAAAGGAGAGGATTGCTCGGGTCACCAGGTGGTTCCTATCCCTGCAGAACTTTAAGTTCTCTGTAGAACACAGGGCAGGCCGCTTGCAGGGTAACGCAGATGCCCTGTCCCGCGTCCACTGCCTCACATGTGTTCACCCCTCAGGGTTGAACAAAGGGGGTGTAAGAGGGTGCAAGGTACCGTGGTCGATGGCAGGTACGTGTCACCGAGGTTCCTGGCCTCGGTGAGGTAAGAGCCGGGTTTTCGTGTGTCAGCAGCAGCTAGTGCTGTTTGACACCTTGTTTTTAGTTTGGCTGCAAAGCCAATCCGGGCCGGCTCTTACTGGGAGTAGGCAAAGAGTTGGGTGGGTGCCTATTCCCCACGGTCCAGGCCGGACTTTATCCGGGCCTTTAAAACACAGCCAGCACTCAGCAGCTGAGTGTGATTGTCCTGGAGCTGCTGTTAGGCTGTGGAATCACTTGAATTTGGGAGTGCTGATCCATGCTGTGCTGTGTGGAGTTCTCTGAGCTGGAAGCAAGACCCCAAGCAAGGAGGAGTGCAGACGGCCTGGAAGCCGGAGGTCGATCGCCTTGCGGCTGGACTGACAGCCAGGTGCGAACCTGCACCTAAAGCCTCCCAGGTGACTGGAACCTGTTTTGGACTATTTTGTTTTCTGTTGGGTGTGAACTAACACCAAGTGACTGTTTGCTGTGTATTTGCTACAAGTGTGAATTAAACACTGTTTGCTACACTTTCTGGACTCCGTTTTGCCTCTATACTGCACCCGCACTGCTACCTACCAGAGCGACTCCCCACATTATGTATACAGTGACTGCACCAGCAGAATAGTGAGTGCAGCTCTGGAGTATAATATAGGATGTAACTCAGGATCAGTACAGGATAAGTAATGTAATGTATGTACACAGTGACTCCACCAGCAGAATAGTGAGTGCAGCTCTGGAGTATAATACAGGATGTAACTCAGGATCAGTACAGGCTAGGTAATGTATGTACACAGTGACTCCACCAGCAGAATAGTGACTGCAGCTCGGGATTATAATACAGAAATACTAGAGAAGTAATATATTGTAGATTCACAATGTGCACAGGGAGTAATGTACATTAAAGAAGAAAGAGTGCAGCTGTGAAGCTGTGAAGCTGAATAAAGGCTGTTAATAATGATCAGTGCAAAATACAGTAAATGTGATATGTTTACACAGTGGCTGAAGAGGTGAACACATAGGTCCACATTTGGTATGTTAAGTTCTTGACTTTCTTCACACTGCAGATTAATTCTGACGTATCTCTCATTTTAGACATATTTGATATTCAGATTATCAGAATATCCTAGGGATGAGCGAATTCATGTAATTTCGTGTTCACCGGGTTCGACCGAACTTCAGGTCAGAGTTTGCGTTCGGACCCAAACGTGTTCCCAAACCCCATTGAAGTCAATGGGGACCTGAACTTTACTTTATTATTTTCCATTATTACATGGTTTTATTAGAAAATAATATCATTCTTAAGACAGAATGCAAAACAATATGGCCATTTAGGGGATAAAAAAACAAACAAAACACACCTCACCTAACCCACTTTATTGTGCAGCATCAACTTCATCTTCGCCGAACAGACCTGCGATATATGTGATGACGTGACCACATGGGAGAGCACTGTGATGTCACTGTGCACATTGCAGGTCCTTGGGCAGGTCCTGTTCAGTGAAGATAGAAGAAGCTGTTTCAGTTTTGTTTTTACCTCTAAATGGCCATATTGTTTTGTATTCTGTCTCAAGAATGCTATTATTTTCCGATATACCCATGCTATAATGGAAAATAATAAAATTACCCAAACACCGAACCCAAACCTGGTCTTCAGTGAAAAAGTCCAGGTTCCTGAACTCTCAAAGTTGCGTACGAACACGAAATTTGAGGTTCGGGTTTGTTCATCCCTATTCAGATTCAGTTTTGGTGCAGTGGGATTTTTTACGGTGCAGAGGAATAGGGTGATAGTAATTGCTTGCATTCCCCATGTAGTAACAATTCGGGAGCCTCTACTCTTATGGCTGAATGATGTTCCATTCCATTATTATTTTTACTAGAAGTTATAAATGAACAGCCAGCAGCTTGCAGTAAAGGTACAGAATGTTTTTTTTTTTTTATTATTGCATTTAAAGGGAACCTGTCATAAACTTTATGCTGAGCTCACTGAGGGCAGCATAAATTACTGACAGAAATGCTGTTATCAGCGGTGTGTCATAAGCTAAATGTAAGTGTTTGCCAAGAACCAGCATCATAACCATTGCAGCCCAGGCCTGGAAAAGAGTCAAATCTACCTGAGAAGAGTCCTGGTTATTCCTAATCTCCTGCTCTCCCGCTATCTGCTGTTGATTTGCAGTTCTCTACTAGAGAGGAAGGGAGAAAAATAGGTAGAAGACGGTCAGCCATCAGCAGGTTGGCAGGGATTCATGAATAACCATGACTCCTCTCAGGTGGCCGGGACTCTTTTCCAGGCCTAATCTGCAATGATTTTGATGTTTGTTCTTGGCAACCACTTATTTTTAACTTTTTAATGACAGACCGCTGAAATCAACTCACCTGTCTACTTTATTCTGCCATTAGTATGGGCAGCATAAAGTTGATGACAGGTACCCTTTAATTTATTTTTGGCTAAAATTCATATTTTCAATTGGCCATTATTAAAAATATTAAACTGTTAAGTCACAAAGGGTTAACTGTTTTTCTAACTGTGTGACTAGTACCTTCACTTTCACTTTGTGCCGGTTATCTAATTACCCTAATGTCTAAACTACTGAGAGGTCATAAACACTTATTTAAGCCACATTCTTATCGCATCCACATAATTGTTACTTTATGTAGGATGGTTATTGTGGTACTTGTAGTCCGTTGCTGGCATCATCCATTGTATGCATTTTTTTGCTGTTGATTGCCATAAGCAACGGACTACAAGTGCAGGATATGCTCCCCTATATATATGCACAAACGCATGTGGGTTTGAGCATAACCTGCCTGTTTAACACCACGTTTTCTAATGGTTTGTATAGTCTTATGTATGGAGGTGTATAAACTCCTATTTAAATGTGCCTGTTTTTCATCTACAGGCTACATTCAGGTGCACCTGTTTAGGCCCTGGGCCATATCAGCCAGTCTCGGGTGGGGCTCACAGGCACTTCCCACCTCCCATTGCAGGCATGGCTACATGCTGGACGTCACTGGTAAGCTGTCTGTGAGTCAGGCCTTATGCTCCCGTAATCCGCCCACTGGCACCTGGTATTGCCCAAACAGCACAGGTAGGTGAATGATAGGGCCTCGGGCTACTTGAGAGACCTTGGCACGGTGCCGAGCTTAAGACATGTCATCCTAGTAGGATATGTCGAACTAACCTCTCAATTTTACATCGGTGTGAGGGTTTAGTATTATCGCAGAGTGCACCTGCCTTTGCTTTTGTTCAGTCTAGGATAAGGATTGAGCTTAGATGAGTGTTTATGATGTAAGAGAGCAGAGATAAGGAATCAGTCTGCTCCTCAGATGACTGAAAGGACAAAAAATCCACAGGCAGCTAGTAGAGGATGTCAGCTCTGTACAGAAAAAAGGATTCCATATTGTTAATAAAGACCAATAGAAAAAAAGATTTTTAGCTCAAAATAAGTATAATGCAATAATAAAAAAAAAATTGCCCCCAAAGGTGTACATAGCCTTTAGGGCACATGGACATATTTTGGCATAAGCTAAGCCAACTAATTGGCAGTATAAACAAAAGATTTATGGTCACTGTGAAACACTTGGCACATTTCCAGACTGTCTATGTTTACTCTATCTACAAGTAAGGGCTCATTCAGAAGGCCGTAAATGTTCTGCGTTCCACAAAACACGGATAGCAGCAGCGTGTTCTCTATTTTGTGTAACACACAGGGCCGGCGCATATAAAAATGCCTATTCTTGTTTGTGAATGTGAACAAGAATGGGATATGCTCTATATTATTTGTGGAGCTGAGGAACAGAATACTGTGTGCTGCGGCAGTCTGAATGAGCCCTAAGAGAGGAGTTGTGTAATACTGTATATGTCCTTATTTTAGTTTTTCCTTTTCTCCTGTACCAGCTGTAAAAGGATCTCGCTATGTTACGTGATCTGCTCTGCGTTTATAGACCTGCACCAGATCAGAGTCTATGTCATGTGGCCTGCATTTTCAATATCATGAAAATAGGGCGAGCCACATTTTGAATATACATGTATGTAAAAAGTTTGTCATTTAGCTTTCGATAAAGACTTGATATGTTGCCAGGATCTTCATAGTACAGAAGCACAGTATACAGAGGACATGGCCGATTTTACAGAAAGAGTCATATCATGTATCTGGGTCTATTGACCTCACCACTGATCGCTCTCATAGCGGAGCTGGTGATACATTAATTTATTATAGGCGTCAATGTCAATGACTGGTGGAAAGGAGGATCGGTGACTGCCAGGCCTTGTTCATTTTTATCTGAGTCAACCTATCAGCATTGCCAGTGGACAAGCGGATACTCTTATGTTATAATGCCATCAGCAGCACTAAATACACGCTCAGAAAATACACTGGCGGCAGGGCAGGCCAGCACCTCCAAGACGTAGAGCGCAAGTTTGTGCCACGTGTCCACCTTGGACATTAAGTAGTTGTAAGGCACTGAGGGATCATTTAGGATGCTGACACGGTCTGCAATATATTCCTTCACCATCTTCAAAAAGTTTTCCCTCTTTGTAGCACTATGCCACGCTTCAGGGTGAGGTTGCTGGCGGGGTGTCATGAAAGTGTCCCATGTCTTGGAAAGTGTTGCCCTACCTCTGTTGGAACTGCTATGTATTCCCCTTGTCTCCCTTCCTTGGTTGCCTAAGGAAGTATGGTCTCTGGTGGACCCATTGTCAGATGAAAAATGTTGAAACAATCTCTCAACAAGTACCTTATGGTATTGCACCATTTTACTCATCCTCTCACCACAGGAATAAGAGATGAGAAGTTATCTTTGTAGCGGGGGTCGAGAAGGGTGAATGCCTAGTAATCTGTGTTATCGAAAATGCATATAACGCGAGGGTCGCAGGAAAGGCAGCCTAACATGAAGTCAGCCATGTGTGCCAGAGTACCAACAAGCAAGAAGTCGATGTCAACATCCGGATGACTCTCAAATCACTCATCCTCGTCCTCCTCCTCTTCGTCTTCCTCCTCTTCTGCCCATCAATGCTGACCAGATGGAATTAAAGTTCCATGGGTACTACCCTCTGTAGCAGAGACAAGTGTCTCCAGCTCCTCCTCCGCCTCCTCCTCCTCTTCATGGCGAACTGTGGGTGGTATGGCTATTTCCCTGTGTAATGTTCTCCTCCATTTCCTCGTCTGCCACATTCCGAATGTCCTCCTTAATTGTGATCAGGGATCGTTTGAGTAGACACAGCAGTGGGATGGTTACGCTGATAATAGCGTTATCGCCACTAACCATCTGTGTGGATTCATCAAAGTTTTTTAAAACCTCACATAGATCTGACATCATGGCCCACTCCTTGCTTGTGAATAGTGGCAGTTGACATGAAAGGTGACGACCATGTTGCAGCTGGTATTCAGCAATTGCCCTCTGCTGCTCACAAAGCATTGCCAACATGTAGAAGGTAGAGTTCCAATGCGTGCTCACGTTCCACAACAGTCAGTGAGCTAGAATTTGCAAGCGTTGCTGCAGCATTGACAGACCGGCTGAAGCTGTGGACGACTTTTGGAATTGGGCACACAAGCGGCGCGCCTTCACTGTTAGCTCCTGCAAATTGGGGTAGGTTTTGATAATCCGCTGAACCACTAAGTTTAAGACGTGGGCTACACATGGAATGTGTGTCAGATTGCCGAGCTCCAAAGCCGTCACCAGCATTTGTCCATGTGTCTGTGGTGAAGTGGACCTTCTAAGTAAGTGCGTTGGTCAGGGCACGGGTGATGTTGTGGGACACATGCTGGTTTAAGGCGGGCACAGCAAACCGTGAAAAATAGTGGCGGATGGGGACTGTTTACTGATGGTCGGCCGCCGACATCAGGCTGTGGAAGGCCTCAGTGTCCACAAGCCTAAATGGCAACATTTCACAGGCCAGCAATTTTGAAAGTTGCACATTTAGTGCTACGGCCTGTGGGTGGGTGGTTATTTGCGCTTGCGTTCAAATGCCTGTGTTATCGACATTTGGATGCTGCACCGAAACAGGGAAAAGGATGATTTTGCTGACGGTTCATGCGAAGGTCCAGGTGCAGGGCGAAGGGCATTCGGGCCGCCGCCAGCAGTGAGTAAAACAGGGGAAGAAGAGGCAGTGGTGTGACCCGCAGAGCCCGATTGTGGAACCAGGCGTTCGGGCCATTTTTTAGGGTGCTTGGATGCCATGTGGCGGATCATGCTGGTGGTGGTGAGGTTGCTAGTGTTCACGCCTCGGCTCATTTTGGTACGCACAGGTTGCAAACTACCACTCTTTTGTCGTCTGCACTTTCCTCAAAAAATGCCATACTGCTGAACACCCCCCCTCTTGGCAATGTAGATTTACGCATTGGCGTGCTCAGTGTAATGGTTGTGGGCCTGATTGGTGTTGGTCGACGGCTCTTTTGTAAGACTATTGCCTCTTCTAGACTGTTGCGGTGCTGCGGTTCCCTCCCCCTCTGCACTGCTGTCCTCGCTCAGCTTTTCACCTTCCTATCTTGGGTTAGTGACCTCATCATCCACCACCTCCTATTTCACTTCCTCACTCTGCTCATCCTCCTCACTTGACCTAACCGCAACCTGAGTGTTTGCGAACTGTGTCTCATCATCCTCCTCCTCGTGAACGAATGATTGCCGATCACCACTGTCATCTTCTTGCAACTGCAAAGGCTCAAGAGGTTGGGAATCAAGGCACAATATCTCAGGTCACTCTTCAAGTGTGCTGGGAGAGAGGGCCAATTCTAATAGTGGCGCTGGAAAGAGCTCCTCATAATATTCGATTGTAGGATCACTCGTTTGGCAAGCCTCTACATGGTGGAAGGATGATCAGAGTGAGGATTTGGCTGACCACACTCTTGGCTACAGAGACTGGAGCTGGAGGAAGAGAGGGTGGTGCTTAACCCACTGGAAGCATTTTTTTCAGCAATCCAACTGACCAACTGTTCGCACTGGTACGACTTTGACAGTGTAGTACTGCGCCACCCAGCTAATTTGGACATGAAGCTGGGTACATTTTTTTTTTTTTTTTTGTGCACTGGCAGCAGTAACAGTTTCATTGTGCCCAGGGCCACTGCCTCTGTGTGCACCATCAGCATCACGCCCACTTCCCTGTCCCTTTGTGCTCGCCTTCTTTATATTAATGGTTTTGTCTGTAGATGTGGCGCAGATTGTTTTACTGGCCGCTAAAGACACAGTTTTCTGATGCAGTATAGTATTGGATGCAAAATATAACAGATTTTGTCCAGTATACTAGGCCCAAAAAAATGTCATTTATAATATACACACTGTATTCAGATGTAGTTCGGTATTGGAAGCAAAATACACCAGATGTCGGGCTATAAACTAGGCCCAAGATAATGGAATTGGTAATATACACACTGTATTCAGATATAGTTCGGTAAGTTCGGTATTGGAAGCAAAATACAACAGATGTCGGCCAGTATACTAGGCCTAAGATAATGGAATTTGTAACATACACACTGTATTCAGATGTAGTTTGGTATTGGAAGCAAAATGCACCAGATGTCGGGCTATAAACTAGGCCCAAGATAATGGAATTTGTAATATACACACTGTATTCAGATATAGTTTGGTATTGGAAGCAAAACACAACAGTTGTCGGGCAGTAAACTAGGCCCAAGATAATTGAATTTGTAATATACACACTGTATTCAGATAAAATTCGGTATTGGAAGCAAAATACAACAGATTTCGGGCAAATAACTATGCCTAAGATAATAGAATTTGTAATATACACACTGTATTCAGATGTAGTTCTATATTAGATACAAATTTGTCCCAAATAAAATGTATTCTCTGATGGAATACTGTATATACGGTTGCGGCCTAAACACACAAACAGATGTGCCCAAAGCTAGTCAACTATAGCCAAAATATAAATCACTCTGCTGGAGTAATTAATGTAACGGTTGCGGATTGAACACACACACAGATGGAGCACAAATTAGGTTAATTTCCCTAGATTTTTTTTTTCTTATGGGGCTTTGTATATCTCACTAGCAGGCACACTGTAGTGAATAATCTGAAATCTCTCTGTCTTTTAGAAGTTTGGGTACTTAAAAAAGCGATTTTCAAGCCCTGCACTATCTGTCCCTTCCTGAAGACGTCCGTCCCTGATAGTGCTGAATTTAAAAAAAAAGGTGCTGCACTGCTGTCAAACATACACTGTAGTCCTTAAAAGGACTGTTTGGTCTTTCGATAAGGTTTTTGAAGTAAAATCAGTAAGTTTACAGGAACATGCTATTTGTCCCTGCCTACTGTCTGCTCTCCCTGATGCTGAATGATCCGAGCGCCGGACCTCAGCTCCTATATCAACTTGTATCACGTGTTCCGGCCAGCTAATCAGTGTAAGGCTTACAGCTAACATGGCTATGGCCCTACACTGAATGGAATTACTTACCTGGACCTTTTTTTTCTCTCTTTATTAATATTTTTACAATATATAAACATACATCTTTTTCAATGAACAGCTGGATGAGTTCACAATTCTAGTTAAAAACATCTTCACAACAGGACCATCAAAGACAAAAAGGAGAAACAATCCCACAATCACAGTCATCAACCACATAATCCCGGCTTGTCCCTTCACAGGATCTTCCCACCAAAACCCATCCACCCCCCCCCACCACCACCACCACCGCCACCATTTAAGAGCAGCTGGCTGGGCCCAAGCCCATACGTTCTCAAAACAAAACAAAATAAATAAATAAATAAATAAAACTCCTTCATAGTAAAAACACCTTTCCGCGATGTCCTATAGATTCCAATTCTGCCAAATACCCTCCTATTTTACACGTTGTCAATTCTCATCTAAGCAATAGAACTCATAATCACTGATTCTGTTTATATATATCCTCCATTCCACAAATGTCGGGGCGGTATCGGCGCCCCATTTTTGAGCTATTAATACCTTCATTATCATCATTCCCTTCAACCAAAGCCCACGTATTGGAACAGGAATTTTTAAATCGGAGGGGAATATACCAAAAAGAATAAGTATTCGAATACCAAATTTTTATCGCGAATATCGCAACTTCATTAATTCGCGAATATTGCGAATATAGCGTTATATATTCGCAATTTCGAATATTAGTTTTTTTTTAGTTGTTAATCTTTGTTGCTCTCTGGTTGTCTTCCCACTTCCCAAAAGCTGTCCTTACCTGTCCGGAGGATTCCTGGCTCCCTGCCCGCTCCAGTTTATGCCTGTTGCCGCTCCTGCTGACTTCCTGTGTGCATGGAGCGTCCCCATCCCAATGGGTACGCCTCCATGCTAAAATGTACTGTCGGATGTGAGAATCACGATCTCACAAATTTTATTAAGTTATAATCGTAATGCGATTAATATAACCTGAATTAATGCGATTATATGTTCGCTTCGTGAATGAAACTTAGAGCTGAGTTGCTAATGGTTGTATTGCTAGAATATAACGAAGATTGAGAATATAGTGCTATATTCGTGAATTCGGGATATTCGTCATCTTCGTTATATTCTAGCAATACAACCATTAGGAACCCAGCTTTAAGTTAAATTCGCAATGCGAGTAATACAGGTTATATTAATCGCATGGCGAATTCAACTTAGAACTCAGTTCCTAATGGTTGTATTACTAGAATATAACAAAGATTGAGAATATAGTGCTATATTCGTGATATTCGTTATCTTCGTCAATTATAGCAATACAAGTTACAACCATTAGGAACTCAGCTCTAAGTTACATTCACAATATATAGAATAATGACGAATATTCGATTTTGACGAATATATGACGAATATTCAATAGAATATTTGCGAAATATCGCTAAATCGAATATGGCACCTCCAGCTCATCACTAATCAGCATTCCCATCCCTACATTTCTCACAAAAATATCTCTTCTCCCTACTATTTGGAAAAGAGTTTGCTGCTCACTGAGCAAGCACTCTATGGGGTAGATGTGGGGGAGGGTGGTAGCGAGCAGGCTGAGGAGAGTGAGGTAGTTAGCTGGGTAACAGTAAGAAAGCGGGGTAGAGGGAAGAGTGCCAGGGAGGCTAGCCCTGATCTGTCACACCCCAACAAGTTTGCACGGTTGGCAGATGAGGGGGATGACAGTTCAGGGATGGCACCGCTGCAGCCGGACACTTCCTCTGCCAGTCAGGGGAATGTCAGCTCCAGTAAGCAGGGGACCAGAAGAGCAGGGCAGGCCAGACAGGTGCTGATAGTGGGAGACTCAATTATTAGGGGTACAGATAGGGCGATCTGTCACAAAGATCGTGATCGCCGAACAGTGTGCTGTCTTTCCGGCGCTAGATTTCGACACATCGCGGATTGGGTTGACAGATTACTGGGAGGGGCTGTAGAAGATCCAGCGGTCATTGTCCATATTGGAACCAATGACAAAGTAAGAGGAAGGTGGAGAGTCCTTAAAAATGATTTCAGGGATTTAGGTCAAAAGCTTAGGGCAAGGACCTCAAAAGTAGTATTTTCTGAAATACTGCCTGTACCACGAGCCACACAAGAAAGGCAGCGGGAGATTAGGGATGTAGGGTAAAAAATACACATAAGCCTGTCAAATGTATGTATACTAATGCCAGAAGCCTGACTAACAAGACTGGTGAACTGGAATTAGTGATGTGTGAGGAGGACTATGACGTAGTGGGAATAACTGAGACATGGCTGGATGATAGCTATGACTGGGCAGTTAATATAAAAGGTTACAATCTGTTTAGAAAGGATCGTCAAAACCGGAGAGGTGGAGGGGTCTGCCTCTATGTGATGTCGTGTCTAAATCCCGTAATTCGAGAATACATCTCTGAGGGACATGAACATGTGGAGTCACTGTGAGTAGAAATACATGGAGCAAAAAACAATAATAAAATACTAATAGGAGTGTATTATAATCCACCTAATATACCAGAGTCTACAGAAAATCTATTACTAAACGAGATAGACGAGGCGGCAAATCATAATGAAGTCGTTATCATGGGGGACTTCAACTACCCAGATATAGACTGGGAAACTGAAAGCTGTACATCCCAAAAAGGAAACAGGTTCTTGGCAATAGCCAAAGACAATTTCCTTTCCCAACTGGTTCAGGACCCCACTAGAGGGACGGCCATACTGGACTTAGTATTAACCAATAGACCTGATAGAACAACAGATGTGCAGGTTGGGGGACACCTGGGAAATAGTGACCATAAAGTTATAACCTTCCAATTATCCTTCAAACGAGAGTTTCTAAAGGGAGAAACAAAAATACCAAACTTCAAATAAGCAAAATTTAGCCAACTAAGAGAGGTCATAGGCCTAACTAACTGGGACAAAGTCCTCAAAAATAAAAATACAACCATAAAATGGGAGATTTTTAAAAGCATTGTAACATCTAATTGTGAGAGGTACATACCTTATAGGAATAAAATGCTAAGGAACAATAAGAAACCAATGTGGATAAATGGAATCGTAAAGAAGGCAATAAATGACAAAAAGAAAGCATATAAATCACTAAAACAGGAGGGGAGTCAGGAAGCTCTGATAAACTATAAGGAAAAAAATAGAATATGTAAAAATCTAATAAAATTTGCCAAACTAGAGACCGAGAGATTAATTGCCAAAGAGAGTAAAACTAACCCTAAAATGTTCTTCAATTATATAAATAGTAAAAAAAAAAAATCTGAAGGAGTCGGCCCTCTACATAGCAATGAGGGGGGTGTTGCAGAGAGTGACGAGGATAAAGCAAAACTATTTTATTGTTTTCTCCACTATATTCACTGAGGAAAATAAACTGTCAGATGAAATGCAGAATGTAAAAGTAAATCCCCATTAAAAGTGCCCTGTCTGACCCAGGAAGAAGTACAACAAGCGACTTAAAAAGATTAAAATAGACAAATCGCCAGGACCGGATGGCATACACCCCGTATCCTAAGGGAATTAAGTGATGTCATAGCCAGACCATTATTTCTGATATTTACGGACTCTATAATAACAGGAATGTTCCACAGGATTGGCGCATAGCAAATGTGGTGCCAATATTCAAAAGGGTCCAAAAACAGAGCCTGGAAATTATAGGCCGGTAAGTTTAACATCTATTGTTGGTAAACTGTTTGAAGGGTTTCTAAGAGATGCTATTTTGGAGTATCTCAATGAAAATAAGCAAATAACGCCATATCAGCATGGCTTCATGAGGGATCGGTCATGTCAAACGAATTTAATCAGCTTCTATGAGGAGGTAAGTTCTAGACTTGACAGCGGCGAATCAATGGATGTCGTATATCTGGACTTCTCCAAAGCATTTGACACCGTACCTCATAAAGGTTAGTATATAAAATGAGGATGCTCGGACTGGGAGAAAATGTCTGTATGTGGGTAAGTAACTGGCTAAGTGACAGAAAACAGAGGGTGGTTATTAACGGTAGATACTCAGATTGGGTCACTGTAACTAGTGGGGTACCTCAGGGGTCAGTATTGGGCCCTATTCTCTTCAATATATTTATTAATGATCTTGTAGAAGGCCTGCACAGTAAAATATCTATTTTGCAGATGACACTAAACTGTGTAAAGTAATTAACACTGAAGAGGACAGTTTTCTGCTACAGAGGGATCTGGATAGATTGGAGGCTTGGGCAGAAAAATGGCAGATGAGGTTTAACACTGACAAATGTAAAGTTATGCACATGGGAAGGAATAATGCAAGTCACCCGTACATATTAAATGGTAAAACACTCGGTAACACTGACATGGAAAAGGATCTAGGAATTTTAATAAACAGCAAATTAAGCTGCAAAAACCAGTGTCAGGCAGCTACTGCCAAGGCCAATAAGATAATGGGTTGCATCAAAGGGGCATAGACGTCCGTGATGAGAACATAGTCCTACCACTTTACAAATCACTAGTCAGACCACACATGGAGTACAGTGTACAGTTCTGGGCTCCTGTGAACAAGACAGACATAGCAGAGCTGGAGAGGGTTCAGAGGAGGGCAACTAAAGTAATAACTGGAATGAGGGATCTACAGTACCCTGAAAGGTTATCAAAATTAGGGTTATTCACTTTAGAAAAAAGGCGACTGAGGGAGATCTAATAACTATGTATAAATATATCAGGGGTCAGTACAGAGATCTGTCCCATCATCTATTTATCCCCAGGACTGTGACTGTGACAAGGGGACATCCTCTGCGTCTGGAGGAAAGAAGGTTTGTACACAAACATAGAAAAGGATTCTTCACTGTAAGAGCAGTGAGACTATGGAACTCTCTGCCTGAGGAGGTGGTGATGGTGAGTACAATAAAGGAATTCAAGAGGCGACTGGATTTATTTCTGGAGTGTAATAATATTACAGGCTACAGCTACTAGAGAGGGGTCGTTGATCCAGGGAGTTATTCTGATTGCCTGATTGGAGTCGGGAAGGAATTTTTTTCCCCTTAAGTGGGGAAAATTGGCTTCTGCCTCACAGGGGTTTTTTGCCTTCCTCTGGATCAACTTGTAGGAAACAGGCCGAACTGGATGGACAAATGTCTTTTTTTCGGTCTTATATACTATGTTACTATGTTACTATGATAAACCTTTGAGAGCCAAAGTGGTGTATAATAAAGCCTGTGTATAATCTTAAATTGTATCAATCTGTGCTGTTTTGATATAGATACTGTCTTTATACTCTTATAAACTGAACCCTAATTTGAAACCACATCACCAATCTCTCTTTACCATTTTTGTTTACTATTAAACTTCCATATCTGTCTTAATTCAAATATTAATCTAGAATAGATTTGTGATATTTTTAGCTTGTTCCCAAATGATGCAAAGCAATACTCTAAGAAACCATTATTACGAACCGTGAAGACATTTTTATTTTTTGTATTATCCGTTGCGTGTACCAATTGTGCATATCTAAATAAAAATAAAGAAGAAGTGTCCTCACTTCCCAAATTTTACCATGATATAATCTTCCCCCTCTTCAAATAAATGCACGACATTTGTGACTCCTCTCTGGGCCCAAAATTGCTTATCAGGAATTTTTTTTAATTCCATTAGATTATTATTATCCCACAAAGGAGAAAATTTCAGGGAATGAGTAATCTTTAATATTTTTATTTTTTTTATCCCATACTTTCTGAAGCGCATTACTTATTGGCATTTTACCTCTTTTGAGCCTAATTGTCCAGCCTCCAATACATAAAAGATATTATCTATCTCAACCTTATGAAACCATTGCAAACACGCCGCTAGACCATTCTTTTTTTGCGGTAATACACCATTGGAGCTGAGCACTCAAGTAGTATCCTTGAAAGAAGGGCGAGGACAATCCTCCAATTTTGTGCGGTAAGTACAGAAATTTCAGCTTTATCTACACCCTCCCTCTACCCCATATAAGATCATTGATGAGACTTTCAATCGCCGAAAAAAAAGCATCATCGATCCAAATGGGGCAGGAAGACACAAAATACAGGATAGAAGGCAATAATACCATTTTAACTAGAGAAAACTTATTAACCTGCGACAGGGGAAGATGTTGCCAAGCTCTAACTTTTTCCTTGATTTTTACAACTAATGGATTTATGTTTACATGGATATAGTCCTGTAGCTCCACGCCTATTTTAATACCTAAGTACTCCATATATTCATGGCTCGAAAGAACTTTCAACTTAATGTTTTCACTATATTTTGGAACTTCTCCCAACGGAAGGAGCGTTGATTTGGACCAGTTGATCCCAAAACCCGATACCCAACCAAACTCGTCTATAATTTGAAATACTTGGGGAATTTCGCCCTCTCCTTTACCTAGGAAGACCAGAATGTCGTCCGTGTATAAACTCACTTTATCTAAATTCCCTGTACCGCCGATCCCCCTCAACATTTTATCGGCTCTGATCCTATTTGCAAGTGGCTCGAGGAAAATTGAAAACAATAAAGGAGACACCGGATAGCCCTGTCTGGTGCCCCTTCCCAGAGGAAAGCCCCGAGACCAATTTCCATTAACTCTAACAATAGCAGATGATCGAGCATATAATAGTCTAACCATTTTGATGAAATTTATACCAAAATTCATCCTGGCCATCACTTGCCAGAGGAAGGGCCACTCCACCTGGTCAAATGCTTTTTCAGCATCTAAAGACAGGATGGAGCCGCCCCCTCTCTGCCAGTTTGCACATTCAACAACGCTCTAAAAATATTTGTAGAGATGTTTCGGCAGGGAATGAAACCCATTTGGTCTGGATGAATTAATTTACCAATCACTTTTTTGAGCCTATCGGCAAGAGCTCTAGCCAAAATTTTATAATCGGCATTCAAAAGCAAGATTGGTCTATAAGAACCAATCTCGCATTTATTCTTTCCCTTTTTCAAAATCAAAGCTATTAGGGCCTCCCTCTGGGAAGGAGGCAGACAGCCCGTCCGTAGAGATTCCCTCTATCCTCTATATTGGATACAAATTTGTCCCAAATGAAATGTATTCTCTGCTGGAATACTGTATATACGGTTGTGACCTAAACACACAAACAGATGTGCCCAAAGCTAGTCAACTATGGCCAAAATATAAATCACTCTGCTGGAGTAATTAATATAACGGTTGCGGATTGAACACACACACAGATGTGGCACAAATTAGGTTAATTTCCCCAGAAAAAAATAATTTTTCTGATGGTGCTATGTATATCTCACTAGCAGGCACACTGTAGTGAATAAACCCCTTTTTATAATGTCTGCCAAACACACTGCTTTCTGATGGTGCAGTGTCTATCTCACTAGCAGGCACACTGTAGTGAATAGGCCCCTTTTTATAATGTCTGCCCAACACACTGCTTTCTGATGGTGCAGTGTATATCTCACTAGCAGGCACACTGTAGTGAATAAGACCCTTTTTATAATGTCTGCCCAACATTCTGCTTTATGATGGTGCAGTGTATATATTACTAGCAGGCACACCAAAGTGAATAAGCCCATTTTTATAATGTCTCCCCAACACATTGCTTTATGATGGTGCAGTGTATATCTCACTAGACGGCACACTGTAGTGAATAAGCCCCATTTTATAATGTCTGCCCAACACAATGCTTTCTGATGGTGCAGTGTATATTGTGCATATCTCACTAGCAGGCACAGTGTATTGAATAAGCCCCTTTTTTATAATGTCTGCCCAACACACTGCTTTCTGATGGTGCAGTATATATCTTACTAACAGGCACACTGTAATGAATAAGCCCCTTTTTTATAATGTCTGCCCAACACACTGCTTTATGATAGTGCAGTGTATATCTCACTAGCAGGCACACTGTAGTGAATAAGCCCCTTTTTATAATGTCCTCTCCACACACTGCTTTCTGATGGCGTACTGTAGATGTCACTAATCTATGATCTTTCTGTTTTTTAGAAGTTTGGGTACTTAAAAAAGCGATTTTCAAGCCCTGCACTATCTGTCCCTTCCTGAAGACGCATGTCCCTAATAGTGCTGAATTTTAAAAAAAAAAGGTGCTTCACTGCTGTCAAACATACACTGTAGTCCTTAAAAGGAATGTTTCGTCTTTCGATAAGGTTTTGGGAGTAAAATCAGTAAGTTTACAGGAACACGTTATTTGTCCCTGCCTACTGTCTGCTCTCCCTGATGCTGAATGATCCGAGCACCGGACCTCAGCTCCTATATCAACTTGTATCACGTGTTCTGCCCAGCTAATCAGTGTAAGGCTTACAGCTAACATGGCTATAGCCTTACACTGAAGGGAATTACTTACCTGGACCTTGATTGCCTGCTTAGGTGGCACCACGTGCGGGGCAATGTGACAAACACACCTGGTGATCGGCTGAGTTAAGCTGAGCGCCGAGCATAGTGATGCTCGAGCCGAACCAATACTCGGCCGAGCATGCTTGCTTATCACTAGTGATAAGTGCTTATACAACACTGACAAGCACTTTGCGGGGGAGGGGGGGGGGGTAAGGGTAGGAGTGTATAGGCTTTCAGCCAGGAGGAGTCAGGCAATGGCAGCAACTTAGATTTTTTGAGTTTGTTGCATGTTATTTCAAATTCCCATTTCTGCAATATGTTATTGCCACTCCATGGTGCACCCTTTGGAGACAGGTATAGATCAGCAGTTGCCTGGGAGCGTACCAAGTTGCCCAGTCTGAGTGCTAAAACAGATTTCTAGATAGGGGTCAGATCAACAGGTCTCCCTGTTATAAGCTGTGAAAGAATACGTACTGGAATTAAAGGAGACCATTGGCCTCTGCTCATATTCAAAGCGGGAGATTTAAAGCATGAGGCTATGGTGCTTCTGCTTAGGTCACTGATCAACACCTGTCAACTGGGTATAGGTGACTTAGACCATAATAAATATTCCTTATCTGCACCTAGTAATGCTTTTTTCATATCTCCATGTATGGGCTTGGATGTGGAAGTTGCAAGTGTTAGCCATCTTTCTAGATTGATAGCTTGTATATACAGTATAGGGGGATATCTGGTAGTGAAATCCCTCCTAGTTTCCTCTTTCTATTCAGTAGTGAGAACGCTAACCTAGCTTTTTTGTTGGCCCATAAGAACCTATTGAAATTCTTCCTCAGAGTGTTTAAATATATTCTTGTGTAAAGTGAGGGGTAGGGTACGGAGGGTGTAGAGAAATTGTGGTAAGATGTATGTGGCGACAACATCTTTCCTGCCAAACCACGACAACATAGGTAACGAATAGTGTTGAGCAAACCCAAACTGTAAAGTTCAGGTTCATACCGGACTTTAGTTTTTTTTGTATCCGTCCCCAAACCGGAACTTTTCAGTAAAAGTTTTGGTTCGAGTTTGGTGTTCGGCCGTTTACTAAAGCTTGTTGAAAGGATGCAGGGCAGCCAATCAACAAGCGTTTAACATGTATGCCCTTAGAAGCCATCATAGCCATGCCTACTAATGGCATGGCTGTGATTGGCTAGTGCAGCATGTGAACCTCTAAATAAGCTGGATGTCATGTAGCGCTGTACGTCACATCAGCTCTTACTAGTGTAGGGATAGGAAGCATGCTGCTGCTGTTAGGGAGAGATTAGGAAGGACCTGGTGTAAACTCGGTGTAAAATATGTGACCTACAACGATATTTTTTTTTTGTGTGCGTGCAATGCAACATTTTTGTACCCCTGAGCCCAGTGACACAGAAAAATAAGGTTTAATCTGTCTGTTAGTTAGGTGGGCGTCGGCGACCATTTTTTGAAAGTCCAGTGCACTTGTCACCTGCATATGTTCTAGCTCAGGGACAATAATTTAATCCTGTTCTGGTAGTTCAGTGGGCGACATATACTCATTTTTAAGTACACCTGCACTGCATATGTGCCAGGGGAAGGGAAAATATTATAGGTAATCCGTCTGTGAGTTCAGGGTCCCAGGGGGTGAAATATTCTCATTTTTTTCTGTAAAGTACCCCTGTGCTGCATATCTGACAGGAAAATCAATTCAGCAAATCCATCTCTTAGATTCTGGGGGGACAAATTCACTTTTTTGGTGGTCAAGTACCCCTACGGCCTGCACTGCATACCTGACAGTGAAATCAATTCAGTAAATCCATCTGTTAGATTCTGGGGGGACAAATTCACTTTTTTTGGTGGTCAAGTACCCCTGCGGCCTGCACTGCATACCTGACAGTAAAAATAATTCTATAAAATTCGTCTGTCACATTGTTGTGTGACCTAAACCAATCTTTTCTCTTTATGACACTGGCACGGCATACCTAACATGGAAATAATTTTATTAAATTCCTCTATTACATTGATGAGGTCCTAGACCCCACATAGAATCAAGGTCATGCGAGTGACGTGTGCAGTTCAAAGGAAGAGGTGGTGGTTGCACAGAGCCACCAGCACAGCAAAAGAGGGAGAAGGGTGCAAAAGTAGAGCGGCCATCCCCTAGACAGTATGCCTGCTACTGCCCACCGCACCCAGGGACCAAGCACAACAAAGCCAGCTCCAAGATGTTCCCTGGCGTGGCAGTTCTTCAGACAATGTGCAGACGACAAGACACGACTGGTTTGCACGCTGTGCAATCAGAGCCTGAAGCGAGGCATAAACGTTCTAAATCTGAGCACAACCTGCATGACCAGGCATCTAAATGCAAAGCACGAGCTGCAGTTGAGTAAACACCTCATACACCAAGAAAGGTCGCAGGCTCCTCCTGCTCCCTCTTTTCTGCAGTCTCGGCCTCTTCTGCCACCTGTAGAGTGACAGTGGCACCTGGCACCCTGCAAACAGAGGATGTGGCAGCAGCGCCACCACCTCCGTCACCAAGCATCTCCACAGCGTTAAGCTGTCCATGTCCCAAACACTGGACAGAAAGAGGAAGTACCCCCCGTCTGGTGGAGACGGACACTTTTAAAAACCTTATGGCAGTGGTTGTCCCACAGTACGTGGTTCCCAGCCACCACTACTTTTCCAGGCAAGCGATCCCTTCCCTGCTCAACCAAGTGGTGGACAAAATCAGGTGTGCACTGTGCAACGCCATCTGTGGCAAGGTCCACATAACAACCGAAAAGTGGACTAGTAAGCACGGGCAGGGACATTATATCTCCCTAACAGCACACTGGGTAAATTCAGTTTGGCGCATGTCCTTCCACCACCGAGTATTGAGGGCATTTCTCTTTGCCTCATGTTGCCTCCTCCTCCTACTCTGCTTCCTCCTCTATCACCTCTTCATCCGCTCAGCGTAGCACCTTCACCACCAACTTCAGCACAGCCAGGGCGAAATGATAGCAGGCTGTTTTGAAACTGTTCTGTTTGGGGAAAACACCCCACACCGCGCAGGAGTTGTGGACAGGCATGGAGCAACAGACCGATGAGTGGTTGGTGCCACTGAGCCTAAAACCCGGCCTGGTGGTGTGCGATAACGGGTGAAATCTTGTAGCAGCACTGGGCCTAGTCGGTTTGACACACATCCCTTGCCTGGTGCATGTGCTGAAAAATAATTAAATTAAATTTGTCTGTCAGATTGTTGACCTAAAGCAAGTTTTTCTCTTTATGAAACCGTCACTGCATACCTGACAGTAAAATCAATTCAGTAAATCCATCTGTTAGATTCAGGGGGGACAAATTCCCTTTTTTTGGCGTAAAGTACCCCTGCGGTCTGCACCGCATACCTGACAGTAAAATCAATTCAGTAAATCCATCTGTTAGATTCAGGGGGGACAAATTCCCTTTTTTTGGCGGTAAAGTACCCCTGCGGAATGCACTGCATACCTGACAGTGAAATCAATTCAGTAAATCCATCTGTTAGATTCTGAGGTGACAAATTCCCTTTTTTTGGTGGTCAAGTACCCCTGCGGCCTGCCTTGCATACCTGACAGTGAAAATAATTCTATTAAATTCGTCTGTCACATTGTTGTGTGAGCTAAACCAATCTTTTCTCTTTATGACACTGGCACGGCATACCTAACATGGAAATAATTTTATTAAATTCCTCTGTTACATTGTTGGGTGACATAAACCCATTCTTTCTCTCAACTACACAAGCACAGCATACCTGACAGTGAAATAATTTTATTGCCTTTGTCTGTTATATTGTTGTTTGACCTAAACCAATCTTCTCTCTTTATAACACTGGCACAGCATACCTGACAGGGAAATAATTTTATTAGGGTTCTATATACTTGAGTGGCTCACTCTGGATGTCTATGAAATGGGTGCTACAAATCCTGGATGGCCTCACCTCTCCAATAAAAATTTGTTCAAAAGTACTCTATTTAGGACGAGCACACCTCATATGGATCCCAAATGGATAGAGTTTTATATGCAATTTTTTGGAATTTTGACTCAACTTCCTTTTTATAAAAATACTATTTATTACATAAAATACAATGAAACATATAATTAAAATACTGTATATGCTCTATTCAATTTATACTACAGACACTGGTTCGTTAATTATGGTCAGTGAATTGATATTAGTCCCCTTTGTTCAGTATGAGGTAGGATGGCAATCATGTATCACTAGTCCATCATCTCCTTATTTGCCATGTATTAGCAGTTAAAAGCCGTTATCAATTGGAAAAAATAAATAAAGTTAGGGAAAAAAAAAAAAGATAAAAAATTGGAAAAAATAATAATAAGGAAAGATAACCGTAGGAGAGATATCTATTGAGTAATATATAAGAGTTGGGAGAGATATATATGAAGCTGTTCCTTCTTTCTTATTAGCAAAGTGCACTATATATTAGTTAATGGTAGTAATTCTCTCTTAAGTCTCGTTGGTGGGTATGTATAGGTGGGTATATATGGGTGACGACCGTACATCAAAAGTCCATCATCCTGTTCACCCCCTTATGGATATCGATAGTCTCTGTCCCACGTTCCTTCATATAAAGTGCACTGTGCATATATGGATCATTAATAGTTCATGGTTTCCTTATTGTAAATATCCTCCTTTATCACAACAGATTACATAGGGTCAAGGTTAGTGTAATCTGCGTCTCTGCAATATTGCCAATTAGTTCTTACTCGGGTACCCGTCTGTAAATCCAAGGGTGCAAGCCGCGGCTACCACTGGCGTCCCACGTGGTGTGCTGCGCGGTCTTGCCTTACCTCCTCCGGCGCTTCTGTGCAATCTTTCACAATGACACGTATTGCTGTTACCGGTCTGCCAGCCGGACTTAGGAGCGCTCCTGGAAAGTGTGCTGCGGGGGTCTCAAGGCACCAAGGTGGATGAGGACATAGGAGGGCCACCGCAGCATGTCTCTGATGATGACGAAACACAGGTGCCAGCTGCTGTGGCTTTCTGCAGTGTGCAGACTGACAAGGAGGGCAGGGGTGAAGAGTGGGTGGAAGATGATGTGGAGGATGATGAGGTCCTAGACCCCACATAGAATCAAGGTCATGCGAGTAACGTGTGCAGTTCAGAGGAAGAGGTGGTGGTCACACAGAGCCACCAGCACAGCAAAGGAGTGAGAAGGTTGCAAAAGCAGAGCGGCCATCCCCTAGATAGTATGCCTGCTACTGCCCACCGCACCCAGGGACCGAGCACAACAAAGCCAGCTCCAAGGAGTTGGCAGGGCAGTTCTTCAGACAATGTGCAGATGACAAGACACGAGTGGTTTGCACTCTAACTAAATGCAAAGCACGAGCTGCAGTGGAGTAAAGACCTCATACACCAAGAAAGGTCTCAGGCTCCTCCTGCTCCCTCTTGTTCTGCAGTCTCGGCCTCTTCCGCCATCTGTGGAGTGACAGTGGCACCTGGCACCCCGCAAACAGCAGCAGCACCACCACCTCCGTCACCAAGCATCTCCACAATGTCCCATGGAAGCGTTAAGCTGTCCATGTCCCAAACACTGCACAGAAAGAGGAAGTACCCCCCCGTCTAGTGGAGATGGACACTTTTAAAAACCTTATGACGGTGGCTGTCCCACAGTACGTGGTTCCCAGCATCCACTACTTTTCCAGGCAAGCAATCCCTTCCCTGCTCAACCAAGTGGTGGACAAAATCAGTGTGCACTGTGCAACTCCATCTGTGGCAAGGTCCACGTAACAACCGATAAGTGGACTAGTAAGCACGGCCAGGGACGCTATATCTCCCTAACAGCACACTGGGTAAATTCAGTTTGGCGCATGTCCTTCCGCCACCGAGGATTGAGGACATTTCTCTTTGCCTCATGTTGCCTCCTCCTCCTACTCTGCTTCCATCTCTGCTTCCTCCTCTACCACCTCTTCATCCACTCAGCGTAGCACCTTCACCACCAACTTCAGCACAACCAGGGGGAAACGATAGAAGGCTGTTTTGAAACTCTTCTGTTTGGGGGAAAAACCCCACACCGCGCAGGAGCTGTGGACAGGCATGGAGCAACAGACCGATGAGTGGTTGGTGCCACTGAGCCTAAAGCCCAGCCTGGTGGTGTGCGATAACGGGTGAAATCTTGTAGCAGCACTGGGCCTAGTCGGTTTGACACACATCCCTTGCCTGGTGCATGTGCTGAATTTGGTGGTGCAGAAATTCCTGAAAAACTACGCAGATATGTCAGAACTGCTGCAAAAAGTGTGGGCTGTCTTTGCATGCTTTCTGTGTTCTCACCCTGCTGCTGCTATCCTGTCTGCGCTGCAGCATAACTTTGTAATATGTGACGTGCCCACCAGGTGGAACTCCACCTTGCACATGCTGGAGACACTGTGTGAGCAGTAGCAGGCCATAGTGGAGTTTCAGCTGCAGCACGCCCTGAGAGACCTGTGTGCTATGTTGCGCTGCTTCGAGTACTCCACCAACATTGCCAGTGCCGATAACGCTGTTCTCTGAATTACTATCCCACTTTTATGTCTCCTTGAAAAAACGATTCGGGCGATGAAGGAAGAGGATGTGGCACAGGAGGAAGAGGGATCATTTCCACTGTTATCAGGCCAGTCATTCATAAGTGGCTCGGAGGGTGGGTTCCTGCACCAACATAGGCCAGGTACACAATTGTCCAGCCAGGGCACAGTTCTGGAGGATGAGGAGGAGGGGGAGAAGAAACCATGTTCACAGTAGCGTGGCACCCAAAGCAGCTCAGGGCCATCACTGCAGCGTGGCTGGGAGGATACAGAGGACCCAGACGATACACCTCCCACAGAGGACAGCTTGTCGTTGCCTCTGGGCAGCCTAGAACACATGAGCGACTACATGCTGCAGTGTCTCCGCAACGACCGCCTAGTTGCCCGCATTCTAACCAGTGCTGATTACTGGGTGGCCACCCTGCTGGATCCCTGTTACAAGGACAACATGCCGTCTTTAATTCTCTCACTGGAGCGTGATCAAACGATGCGTGACTACAAGTGCATGCTGGTAGACCCGCTGCTGATGGCATTCCCACCTGACACCGGAGGCTCAGTGGAATCACAAGGCAAAGGCAGAGGAGGAGAAAGAAGTTGCCAACGCAGCCAGGGCACCGCCAGCACCTCAGAAGGCAGGGCTAGCATGGCCAGAAATGTGGAAAAGCTTTGTCACCACTCACCAACAACCAGCACCACCAGCTGATATGGAACGACTTAGCAGGAGGCAGCATTTCAGCAAAATGGTGGAACAGTATGTGTGCACATGTTTACACGTACTGACTGATGGGTCTGCCCCATTCTAACTTCTGGATCTCCAAATTGGGCACATGGCCTGAGATTGTCCTTTACGCCTTGGAGGTGCTGGCCTGCCCTGCAGCCAGTGTTTTGTCTAAACGTGTTTTTAGCACAGCAGGGGGCGTTATCACAGACCAGTGCAGCTGCCTGTCCACAGCCAATGTGGACAATCTCACGTTCATTAAAATGAACCAGGCATGGATCCCACAGGACTTGTCCCTACCTTGTGCAGAATAGACATGTATACCAGCCTCACCCAGCCATTGTTATACTCCAGCGCACTTTCTTTTTGTTTTATTTTTTATTTTTGGGTCTATCCAAATTTCTTTAAAAAAAAAACAAACACAAAAAAAAAACCAATGTTGGCGACTACCACCTCCACCACCGCTTCCACCTACACCACCACGTCCACCGCCTACTACAACCTCCTACTCCATATGGACCTCCTTCTCCTCCTCCTAGTTCAAGATTATTATATTAATTTTTTTAATTTTTATGTATTTTATGTTATTTTTAAGTCATTTCCCTATCCACATTTCCCTATGTTTGCAGGGCAATTGTCTTGTTCTTACCCCCATTTGCTTCCTTTTGCAGCCCTCTAGCCCTTTCCATGACTTTTTTAGAGCCATTTTAGTGCCCCAATGTTTGGGTCCCCATTGACTTCAATGGGGTTCAGGTTCAGGTCAAGTTCGGGTCCCAAACCCGAACTTTGCAGCGAAGTTCAGCCGAACCCGGCGAACCCGAAGTTCCAGATGTCCAGGTGTGTAGCTGGGCAGCTAAGACCTGTCCTAGTTTGCTAATATGGCTTATATGTTTATACAGCTATACCTGCTAATAACCTTAACCCCTTCAGGACCGGGCCATTTTTCACCTTAAGGACCAGGCCATTTTTGCAAATCTGACATGAGTCACTTCATGTGGTGACAACTTTAAAACGCTTTTACTTATCCAAGCCATTCTGAGATTGTTTTTTTGTCACATATTGTAGTTCATGACACTGCTAAAATGGAGTCAAAAAAATTCATTTTTATTTATAAAAAAATACCAAATTTACCAAAAATGTGCAAAAATTAGCAAATTTCCAAGTTTTAATTTCTGTACTTCTCTAATACATAGTAATACCTACAAAAATATTTATTACTTTACATTCCCCATAGGCCTACTTCATGTTTGGGTCATTTTGGGAATCACATTTTATTTTTTTGGGGACGTTACAAGGCTTAGAAACAAATCTTAAAATTTTTCAGAAATTTCCAAAAACCCACTTTTTAAGGACCAGTTCAGGTCTGAAGTAACTTTGTGAGGCTTACATAATAGAAACCACCCAAAAATTACCCCATTCTAGAAACTACACCCCTTAAGGTATTAAAAACTGATTTTACGTACTTTGTTAACCCTTTAGTTGTTCCACAAGAATTAATGGAAAATGGAGAGGACATTTCACAATTTCACTTTTTTGTCAAACTTTCCATTTTAATCAATTTTTTTACGCTAACAAAGCTAGGGTTAACAGCAAAACAAAACTCAATATTTATTGCCCTTATTCTGTAGTTTACAGAAACACCCCATATGTGGTTGTAAACTGCTTTACGGGGACACTGCAGGGCGCAGAAAGAAAAGGAACGCCATATGGTTTTTGGAGGGTAGATTTTACTGGGATCATTTTAAGTTGCCATGTCACATTTGAAGACCCCCTGATGCACCCCTAGAGTAGAAACTAAAAAAAAATACCCCATTTTGAAAGGTACGGGATAAGGTGGCAGGTTTGTTGGTACTATTTTAGGGTACCTATGATTTTTGGTTGCTCTATAATACACTTTTTTGAGGCAAGGTAACAAAAAATAGCTGTTATGGCGATACCTAATATGCATACTTTTTTTTATTTATTTCACTTTTGCTCAAAAATACTAGTTTTAAAGCAAAAAAAATCATATTTTATTGTCTTCATTGTCTGAGAGTGATAGTTTTTTTATTTTTTGACCTATTGTCTTAGGTAGGGTATTATTTTTTGCGGGATGAGATGGCGTTTTGATTGGCACTATAATGGGGGCCATAAGCCTTTTTGATCGTCCGTTTTTTTTTTTTTTTTTACGGTGTTCACCTGAGGGGTTAGGTCATGTGATATTTTTATATAGCAGGTTCTTACGGACGTGGCAATACCTAATATGTATCTTTTTTTTTTTTTACTTTAACACAATAAAAGCATTTTAGAAAAATAAAAAAAAAAACGTTTTAGTGTCTCCATAGTCTGAGAGCCATATTTATTTTTTGGGCAATTGTCTTATGTAGGGGCTCATGTTTTCCCGGATGTGGTGACGGTTTGATTGGTAACATTTTGGCGTACATACGGCTTTTTTGATCACTTTTATTACCTTTTTTGGGAATTGAGGTGGGCAAAATTTCAATTTTATCATAGTTTTTTTTTTTTTTTTTCACGGCATTCACCGTGCGGGGAAAGTAACATGAGAGTTTTATAGATCAGGTCTTTACAGATGCGGTGATACCAAACATGTGTAGAGAATTTCACTTTTTTTAACATTTTTTTGACCCAGACCCACTTGGTTCTTGAAGATCCAATAGGTCTGATACCTGTATAATACACTACAGTACACTATATAGTATCGAGTGGTATAGTATAGTATCGAGTGGCTGCAATGGCACAGCAGCCCCCGATGGGAGAGGGAGGGAGCTCCCTCCCTGTTAACCTCTTCCATGTAGCAGTCCCTATGGACCGCGGCATGGAAAGGGTTAAACGGCAGACATCCAGCACAGATGTCTGCTGTTTGAAGCAGAGTGTCAGCAATGTGCTGACACTCTGCAAAACCGCTCTGGCCATCCTGAAAATGAAAGGGGGGGCGACGGCGGCATTTAGCGTGCGGCAGATCATGCTCCCGCCCGCCGACCTATGTATATGAAGGGGGCACATGGAGGGCTGAAGGGGGAAAATTGAGGGCTGCAGAGGGAGGGGGGGCATATAATTTGTACATTTTAGAAGGTTCTGATCCCCGCAGTACGTGACTGCGGGGATAAGAATCTTTCAGCCGGCATGAGCATGCTCTGATATGTTTAGTCTGTACAGACTAGCCAATCAGAGCGATTGCTCGCCCGGGACCGCCCCCATTGGTCCCAGGCTGGTTAGCTGAGATCCCTGGCTGTGTGAAACAGCCGGGGTCTTAGCACTGTCACCCTGACTGCAGACGGCTTCATCTTGATTGATGTCTTCTCCCGGCCGTGCCACGCGCTGGACTGTACGCGCACGTCGCCTCGCATGCGCCCTGGTGACTCCTTACTGCAAAGTATACTATACTGGCCAGGAAGAAGTCACCATAGCGCATGCGCTTTCAGGACTTCGCGCGACCCGGCCGGAAGAAAAGAAGAAGTAGTCTGCGCAAGTGCGGCCACCACGATTCGGGAGGAGAGCGGTGGCCGTAACCAGGGGTGATGGAAGACAACAGTCAGGTAAGTATATCTTAAAGTTCTTCTAAGGGGTGGGAATTAGTTAATTAAACATATTTAGAAAAATGATCACTGTTAAATCATTAACAGATTTAACAGTGATCATTAAGATGGGAATACCCCTTTAAACCGGAAGAGATAAGCTGAACAGACATTCACTCCACTGAGAGTTCAGTTTTATAAAAGAAAATAGGCCAAAATAGTCAAATGAAAAGTATGCAAATACCACATGAACAGTATGCAATAAGCAAATAAATAAACCAAATAGCAATCTCCAAATTGCAAGTTGTGACCAAATTGCATAAAAGCATTCAGTCTGCAAACTGCTCATACCAGATCATATAGAGCAAGTTAAACTATTGGTTAAGCCTCAGATATACCTCTCAGAGAGATCATAAAGTGTTTAAATAACTTAAAGTGAAAGTACAGATACTGAAGAGAGAAATGTATGTTGAATGACAAGATTGAACAATTGAACCGCCATTTTGTGATACTTTATTCCACATGTGTTTTGTAAATGGACTGTCTGCTGCGGAGACGGCAGTGTTATATATGAAGAAAAGTTGAAGTTAATATAGAAGTTATTTCAAGCATTTGGTGTGCTCAAAAATTCTTCTAATGCCATAGTGCATAAGGCTCTTCATTGTGCTGCGCCTGCAAAATAGTGGAACTATTACCCTCAGAGGGCGAAGCGATAGCGCTCCTCAACTTGCACAGTAAAGAGCGCATTCGAGCAGCAGAGCGCCAGCATATACCGCCGTACAGCAACTGTTCCCCGAGTGAGCAAGTAAAGACACCTCAGCGGAGCTACTATAGAGGCCATAGAACATGTGTATTAGTCAAACTGAAGCCGATCCTTAAAGAGGCAGAATGGCAAAAGCAAGATAGTCAGAGAAAGAGCACCAACACTCCTCCGATCCCTAGAGAGAGAAAGACGCATGGTGGGAGGCCAAAGTCCAGAGCTAGAGTGCCCGCACCGCTTCCCATGAAGAGGCCACGTACTGCAGCCAGCTAGTTTTCCGCCACTAGGCCCAAAGCCTGCAGCAACGTATCTAAGCCAGCGCATCGCAAGTCAGCAAAAAGCATCCAAGTCAGCACAGAACATCTCAAGCAGCGTATCCCAGCCAGTGCATCGCAATTATCGCAAGTCATCACAGATCATCGCAAGTTATCACAGAGCATCGTAAGTCAGCACAGAGCATTGCAAGTCAGCGCAGAGCATTGCGAGTCAGCACAGAGCATCGCATCATATCAAGAAAAGACAAGTCTCCTTTAAGACTGAAATTTGTTCCTGCTCTTCAGAATAAGGTCAGAACTTTACTTCTATTACTTATCATTGCACATAAGTTTTGGCATAAGGAAACATTTTCGTGTTCAGACTGTAAAGTAAAATAAAGGACAGTTTGTAGTATATGGACTCTAAAGTATTTAAAGTGAAAGTCATTTATTTCTACATTTGTCAATATTGCATTTAAAGTGGCAGGCATCTTATTTCTGCATTTGTCAGTATTGCATTTAAAGTGAAAGGCATCTTATTATTTGTATTGATTATTATAGCATTTAAAGTAAAATGTCTGAGTCTAGTATTACCATGCCACTGTTAGAGGATATAAAGATAGATGGGATAGAAGGTGAAGAGCAAGGGAACCTGTCTGAGGTAGAAGAGTCTGATGCAGCATTAGTCTTGCCTCAAACAAATATAGCCCAAACAAATGAACTAAGAAGTTCATCACGTGCCAGGAAACCAACCTCAAAGATGCTGGAAAATTTGGAGCAAGAAGCAGCATTAAAAGAGAAAAAGTTCACCCGAATGTATGATAAGTGGAAATGATACATTAGAGGCATTTGTGGAAAGTTAAAACAAGAAAGTATAGAATGGAACTTGAGTGACATGGTCTAGACAGCACAAGTATCTGAATCAGAGCTTATGGCAGCATATGTCAACCTGCAGTCGTTTAGTAATGCTCATGAGAAAACTATCATTTGCAGCTAACTATGATGAAGTTATGGCAAGAAAGAGAATGAACAAGCTTTTTATAAGAGACTATGCTAGGTCCTTAGGGGGAACCACAATCTCAAGTGGGACTTCCTTCGCTAGCAGAAGTGCCAGCCACATATAAGAGTCGACAAGTACTTTAGCCAAAAGAAAGGAATTGGTTAAACAACTTGCTGTCAAGATAGCAGAAATTAAGATGGAAGCTGCCATCGAGGCACAGCGCCATCAAATGGAGGCACAACACCATCAAATGGAAGCTGAAATGAAAAGTCTGGAAAGGCAGAAAGAAGTTAAGATTATAAAAGCCAGACTAAGAGTACACGAAGAGGACATGAACAGTAATCATGGGTCCAAATCTGTACTAAGTGAAGAATCAGACTCCTACTTTCCTCCATAAGCCCAGGAGAATGGAAGGAACTCTCCAACATTTAATGAGGAAATAAGTCATACTCATTATCCTTCCATCCCTGCTAAGAAAGACAAAGAGAGACCAAGTCCAGTGTTAGGAAAAAGGTGTGTGAATTTACCCTCTATCTCTGTTGGAAAAGATAAAGAAAGGGACTCACCTAATTTAGAACTAAGTGAGAAAATAGAACCGGGTGATTCTATCACTAGATGTCACTGCAACGGTCAAGAAAATGTTACAACTATTGTCCCAGCAAGACAACAGAGAACAGACCTACTAGACTTCCTGTTACGGAACCCACTGTATTTTCAGGAGACGTACTGAAGTTCATAGAGTGTAAGGCAAGTTTTGAATAGTGTTGAGCGTGAATATTCAAATTGCGGATTTTTATCACAAATATCGGCACTTCGAGAATTTGCAAATACTTTGAATATAGTGATATATATTTGTTAAAACGAATATTTGTCTTTTTTTTTTTCATCTGAACCCATTACCTGCCTGCTTCTTGCTTGTGGGCCAATGTGAAAAGGCTGCATATCGTAGTCTGTAGTCTGTAATTAGAATATTCTTCATAATTTAATTTATTTTAGCTTATGCGAAAAATCATCAATTGAATATGCGCGTTAATTGAGTAAGAGCAGGTTATAGGCAACTTTCCTATTGGGTTGGCTTGCTAGAATTCGCTAACATGTGGAATATAATGCGATATATATTCTTAAAAACGAATATTAGTCTTTATTTTTTCATCTGAACCCATTACATTTACTAATGGGTTCAGATGAAAAAAAAAAGACAAATATTTTTTTACGAATATATATCACACTATATTTTACATATTCGCGAATTCTAGCAAGCCAACCCAAATGAAAATTTGTATATAACCTGCTCTTACTCGATTAACGCGCATTTTACATTGCCGATTTTTTGCATACAAGAGAATAATCTCGAATACAAATATTCGCAAATATTTGCAAATATTCTACCACATACTCGCAAAATATCGCAAATTTGAATATTGACCCTGCCGCTCATCACTAGTTTTGAAATGATCATTGAGCATCATTGCTTCAGTCCAGTCGACAAGTTATTCTACCTTCAGAGATATGTTGGTGGAAAAGCAAAGAAAGTTCTTGAAGGTAACTTCTATAGAAAAGACAAAGAAGCCTACAAGCAAGCTTGGGAAAAATTTAATGTAAGATATGGTCATCTTTTCTTAGTACAAAGAGCTTTTAGAGAGAAATTGAATAACTTGCATAAAATAGATCCTAAAGAACACTTCAGACTCCAAGAGTATGGTGACTTCCTGCAAGCATGCAGCAATGCCATCCCACATGTTTATGGACTAGAAGTACTGAACGGTTATCTGGAAAATCACAGGATGCTAGCTAAGCTACCTAAAGAAGTGGCTTCTACATGGAATCGCTATGTTACTAAACAGTTAGATCTAGGCAAGAACTTCCCAAATTTTAAAGAGTCCTCTGAGTTCATCAATAAGGAAGCACGGATAGCATGTAATCCGGTAACATTATCTTATGTCTTAAAGTCCTTAGAAGAAAGGCCTGCAATAGAGATATGACCAGTGGCGTAACTAGAGTGTTATGGGCCCCAGTGCAAACTTTGGATCGGATGTCAATCCTTACTCATAACTGTGAGGAGTTATGAGAAAGGATTGATGTCCGAAACGCATCAACTGTACAGGAGCACAACAATTATGGAGATCCACCATTTGTAAAAATTATTTTTTACCACCACAATAAATTACTGTCTGGCAACGTAAGTGAAGTGCTGGAACCCTTTTTGTTTCTTCCTAAGTTATAATTGCAATGCAATTAATATAACCTAAATTACTCGCATTGCGAATTCAACTTAGAACTGGGTTCCTAATGGTTGTATTGCTAGAATATAACGAATATCACGAATTCACGAATATAGCACTATATTCTCAATCTTCGTTATATTCTAGCAACAACCATTAGGATATCAGCTCTAAGTTGAATTTGCAATGCGAACATATACTCACATTGCAAATTCAACTTAGAGCTGGGTTCGTAATGGTTGGCTTGCTAGAATATAACGAAGATTGAGAATATAGTGCTATATTCGTGAATTCGTGATATTCGTTATATTCTAGCAATACAACCATTAAGAACCCAGCTCTAAGTTGAATTTGCAATGCAAGTATATGTTTGCATTGCAAATTCAACTTAGAGCTGAGTTCTTAATGGTTGTTGCTAGAATATAACGACGATTGAGAATATAGTGCTATATTCGTGATATTCGTTATCTTTGTTAATTCTAGCAATACAAGTTACAACCATTAGGAACTCAGCTCTAAGTTTAATTCGCAATGCGAATATAAATTCGTGTAACATTCGCAATATATATAGAATAATAACGAATATTTGATTTCAACGAATATATGACGAATATTCAATCGAATATTCGCAAAATATTGCGAAATCGAATATGGCACCTCCCGCTCATCACTACTGAGAGTTAGAGGACTTTATTCAAACTGCACATTTAATCTACCTCCAGCTTATACAAAAGACGATATACCTCTAGATTGAGATTGCATACCTACCTGTGAAACAGCCAATAAATGGGAGCACCTATCCGTCATACAGAATCTCATGAAATGTCCCCGCTGAAGGAGTTTGGTGTTAGACTGTTGATAGGTTATGATTGTCTCGAAGCTTTGGTACCACTAAAGGTAATCACAGGAGGAAAGGGTGAACCCTACGCTGTTCAAACTGATCTAGGCTGTGGTGCTGTTGGAGGAAAACAGCAGATTGTAAACTCAAGACAGGTGATAGGATAGTGTCATGGAATATCTGTCCAAGAGTTACCAACCATAAGTCCAACGAAAGCAATCAAGATTTCTTAAATCCGACTTTGCAGACATAAGTTCTAAAGAAAAGAGTGTATCCCAAGAAGACATAAAGTTCGTACACACTCTAGAAGAAAGTATTCAGCAGAATCAACAAGGTCATTTTGAAATGCCCTTACCTTTTAGAGAACAACCTCGTCTGACAAATGACAGAAATATTGCCCTAGCAAGATTGAAATGTTTGAAGTAAAAGATGGGAAGAGATCCCAAATTCAAGCAGTATTGTTTGAAATTCATGGAAGGCATCCTTGAAGAAGGACATGCAAAGAAAGTTAATAACCAACCCTAAAGAAGGAGAAGTGTGGTACATCACACATCAAGGTATTTACCACTCAAAGAAACCAGATAAGATTAGAGTAGTATTTAAATGCTCAGCAAAGTATGATGGTGTTGCATTGAACGATCATCTACTAAAAGGACCAAATCTTACAAACACTCTGCCTGGAGTACTCTGTAGAGTCAGAAAGTATCCCGTAGCAGTCATGTGTGACGTTGAATGTTCCACCAGTTTCATGTGAAGAGTGAAGATAGAGACTTCCTGAGGTTTCTATGGTGGGAGGATGGAGATACAGATACAGAGCCAGCAGAATACAGAATGAAAGTACACTTGTTTGTAGCAGCATTGTCTCCAGGTTGCGCCAATTATGGTATGAAGTACCTGGCCAATCAATGAAATGGATTGCCCATCAGCAGCAAATTTTCTGAAGAAAAACTTTTATATAGATGATGGTCTTATAAGTCTAGAGTCCAGAGAATCTGCAATCAAACTAGTAAAAGAAAGCTAAGAGTTATGCGCAAGAGGAAACCTGCGCCTTCACAAATTCATCTCAAACAACAGAGAGGTACTGGAATCCATCAGTGACTCTGAACATGCATCCACCATGAAGAATGTAGATCTCAATTATGATCATCTTCCAGTTCAGAACATACTTGGATTGGGATGGAATGTAAAGAACGACAAGTTCTTCTTTGAAGTACAGTATCTACAGTTGCAAGAAAAAGTATGTGAACCATTTGGAATGATATGGATTTCTGCACAAATTGGTCATAAAATGTGATCTGATCTTTATCTAAGTCACAACAATAGACAATCACAGTCTGCTTAAACTAACAACACACAAAGAATTAAACTTTACCATGTTTTTATTAAACACACCATGTAAACATTCACAGTGCAGGTGGAAAAAGTATGTGAACCCCTAGACTAATGACATCTCCAAGAGCTAATTGGAGTGAGGTGTCAGCCAATTGGAGTTCAATTATTGAGATGAGATTGGAGGTGTTGATAACAGCTGCCCTGCCCTATAAAAAACACACACCAGTTCTGGGTTTGCTTTTCCCAAGAAGCATTGCCTGATGTGAATGATGCCTCGCACAAAAGAGCTCTCAGAAGACCTATGATTAAGAATTGTTGACTTGCATAAAGCTGGAAAGGGTTATAAATGTATGTCCAAAAGCCTTGCTGTTCATCAGTCCACGGTAAGGCAAACTATCTATAAATGGAGAAAGTTCAGCACTGCTGCTACTCTCCCTAGGAGTGGCTGTCCTGTAAAGATGACTGCAAGAGCACAGCACAGACTGCTCAATGAGTTGAACAAGAATCTAGAGTGTCAGCTAAAGACTTAAAAAAGTCTCTGGCATATGCTAACATCCCTGTTAGCGAATATCTGATACGTAAACATTAAACAAGAATGGATGTCATGGGAGGATACCACAAGGAAGCCACTGCTGTCCAAAAAAAACATTGCTGAAGGTTTACAGTTTGCACAAGAGCACCTGGATGTTCCATAGCAGTACGGGCAAAATATTCTGTGGACAGATCAAACCAAAGTTGAGTTGTTTGGAAGAAACACACAGCACTATGTGTGGAGAAAAAGAGGCACAGCACACCAACATCAAAACCTCATTCCAACTGTGAAGTATGGTGGTGGGGGCATCATGGTTTGGGGCTGCTTTGCTGCGTCAGAGCCTAGACGGATTGCTATCATCGAAGGAAAAATGAATTCCCAAGTTTATCAAGACATTTTGCTAGAGAACTTAAGGCCATCTGTCCACCAGCTGAAGCTCAACAGAAGATGGATGTTGCAAAAGGACAACGACTCAAAGCATAGAATTAAATCAACAACAGAATGGCTTAAACAGAAGAAAATACACCTTCTGGAGTGGCCCAGTCAGAGTCCTGACCTCAACCCAATTGAGATGCTGTGGCATTACCTCAAGAAAGCGATTCACACCAGACATCCCAAGAATATTGCTGAACTGAAACAGTTCTGTAAAGAGGAATGGTCAATAATAACTCCTGACCGTTGTGCACATCTGATCTGCAACTACAGGAAACGTTTGGTTGAAGTTATTGCTGCCAAAGGAGGTTCAACCAGTTATTAAATCCAAGGGTTCACATACTATTTCCACCTGCACTGTGAATGTTTACATGGTGTGTTCAATAAAAACATGGTAACATTTAATTATTTGTGTGTTATTAGTTTAAGCAGACTGTGAATGTCTATTGTTGTGACTTAGATGAAGATCAGATCACATTTTATGACCAATTTGTGCAGAAATCCATATCATTCCAAAGGGTTCACATACTTTTTCTTGCAACTGTATTGAAGAGAAAGTTGAAACTAGACGTACCATTCTTTCCACAGTGGCTTCTATATTTGATCTATTGGGATTCTTGGCCCTAGTGATCCTCAAAGCAAGATAAATACTACAAGAATTATGCAGACAGCAAGTTTCTGAGAAGCTGAAGAAACAGTCATAAGACTCATTCAACAGAGATTCTACAGTGAAAAGTTGAATAGACTTAGTCAAGAACCTAAAAGGCTTCCCAACAACCACCCATTGCACAAGATAAATCTTGTTCTGCAGAATGGTATACTGAAGGTGGAAGGAAGACTAGAAAATGCATTGTTGCCTAGCAGAGTGAAGCATCCAGCAATTCTACCCAAAAATTCTTGATTATTGATCACTACCATAACAAATCCTTGCACCAGCAAAGAAGCTTTACCCAAAGCTGTTTGAGACAAGGTTGTTACTGGATTGTGAAAGGAAGCAAAGTTACAGCAAAGTATATAAGTAAATGCATAGTCTGCAGAAAGGCACGTAGACCTACAGAAGAACAAAGAATGGCAGATTTACCAGTCAGATCATGTAAACCAGGCATGCTCAACCTGTGGCCCTCCAGATGTTGCAAAACTACAACTCCCATCATTTCTGGATAGCCTAAAGCTATCAGCCTGTAAAAGGGCATGATGGGAGTTGTAGTTTTACAACAGCTTAAGGGCCACAGGTTGAGCATCCCTGATGTAAACCCATCACCACCATTTCTTTTAGCGGAATGGATTGTTTTGGCCCATTCATCACCAAACAGAACTGCAAGGAGTACAAGAGATAGGAACTAATATTTACATGTCTATCCTTCAGAGCAATTCACCTGGAAATGTTACAAGATATGTCAACTGAAACATTCATCAATGCCTTAAGATGTTTCATAGCCATTAGAGGAACTGTCAGAGAGCTTAGATCTGACCAAGGATCTAATTTTGTCGGAGCAAAGACTGAATTGAAGAAAGCTCTAAAGGAGATCGATAAAGAAAAAGTAACTGAGTATTTGTTAGTGAAACAGTGTGATTTTCACATGAATGCTCCACATACAAGCCATACAGGAGGAGTTTGGGAAAGACAAATCAGAACTCTAAGAAATGTGTTAAGTTCAGTGTTGAAAAAGAACGGCGGAAGAATGGATGATGCTTCACTTAGGACCCTCTTCTATGAAGTAATATCTATTGTTAACAGTCGTCCACTTACAGTTGATAACATCAACGATCCAACAAGTTTGGACCCTTTAACTCCCAACCATCTACTTCACCTTAAGTCTGATTAAGTCTGATTACATACAGCCACCACCTGGCAAGTTCACTAAGGAGGATTTATATGCCAAAAGGAGAAGGCGAAGAGTTCAATATCTATCAGAATAGTTTTGGAATGGATGGAGAAAAGAGTACTTAACCAATCTTATGCTAAGAAGTAAATGGAAAACACACAGAAGAAATGTCCAAGTTGGTGACATAGTGTTAGCGAAAAAAGAAGATTTACCTAGAAGTCAATGGAAATTGGCCAAAGTTCTAGAAGGTCAAAAGGATGAAGACAGACTAGTAAGAAGAGTGTTGTTACAAATAGGAGACTCAAACCTTGACAAAAATGGAAAACGTCTTGCTACTCCACTCAAGTCGGAACGTCCTATACAAAAGCTAGTTGTTCAACTTGAGAGTGATAAAAGACACTTAAAAGTTGAGAACCTGATGGAAAATTCCCCAAATTCATGTATAAGTCCTACTACAGAGAACATAGAATTATAGGTAATTTTGGTCAGAGTAGTAGATTATATGACAGTAAGATAAGCTTAATGACACAGCACAATTATTAACAGAAAGCATAGAGTTAAGCTGTTGTTATTGAGCAGGAGTCTTGGCCAATCACAGCCAGTCTCTCACTGAGCAGGAGTCTTTGCCAATCACAGTCAGCCTCACACTCAGCCTGTGTGGGAAATTCTCTAGCAGTAGCTGCTAGAATTTATTACACCAAAAGAGAGAAGATGAACAGACTTTCACTCCAGTCAGAGCTGAGTTTTATGGAAGCAAATAGGCCAAAATAGTTCCACCAAATAGTAATCTCTAATCTGAAAAGGAATAGACCAAATTGCAATCTGTGAATAGTTCAAACGAACTGCTCATACCAGATCATATTAAGCTATAGAAAGCAAACTAAGCACCAAACTGCTCAAAGCAATTGTATAGTGCAAACTGCATACAGACAAACCGACAGCAAGTGTCAGCTATGCCTCTCAGAGAGAATAAAGTGCTTAAGTAACTTAAAGTGAGAGTACAGATACGGAATACAGAAATATATCCACCATTTTATGTTGAATGACAAGATTGAACAGCCATTTTGCGATACTTTATTCAACACGTGTTTTGTATATGGACTGTCTGCTGTGGTGGCGGCAGTGTTATATATGAAAAAAAGTTGAAGTTAATAAAGAAGTTATTTTAAGCATTTGGTGTGCTCTTTAAGCCTACTGTTTCCATAGAACGGCGCTAGAAGAATTACAGAGTAATAGACAGTATGGTTGAACTAAAAGGTCAGATATCAAATTCTTCTAAAGCCACAGAGCAAAAGGCACTTCATACTGCTGTGCCTGCCACAACCCTTATGTATATAGGGCTCCACTACTACTACAGAGTGGGACACTGCATTTTCTTGTGACTTTGTATACTGTCTAAGATCATTTTCTGTCAGACATTGCATAAACCATCCACTGTCATTAACAGCTCAACACCGAATCACATTCTGCTCATTCTGCACATGCATCTTCCTGCCTGCTGCCCTACTGATTGGCTGATCTGGGTTGTTGGTCAGCCTGTGAGCCATACAGGGCAAGTACCCTTCCACTTCCTCCCAGATTCAAGTGAGCACCCTTCTTCTTCCTCCCTCGTTGTTTTGCTGCCCGACATTTAATTGGATTCATTGAACCTGAAAAGCTTCAGGTTTGATTGTCGGACAAATGTTGGTGATATTCATAACAATACCAGTTTGTAACAAAACGATTAGCTCATCGTTAACCTTAGACTTTTCTGTACATCTCACACACACCTCAAACAGACGCTGCATCCGGGCCTGGTGGGTCTGACGGGGCCCGGCATGAAGTACAGTGACAATGCCAGGCCCCGTTAGAGCGCTCTTCAAACATGTATAATATGTTCCACGGGTGCAGAGACAAGAGGGGGCACAGGGGCAGGGGGAGCGGAGAGGCAAGAGGGGGGCATGCGTACTCACCCAGCAGTTCTTGTCACTACTAGGCTGTTGTCTCCAGAGTGAAGCAGGAAGCCCTCTCCGCTCCCTTTTTCAATTTTTATTCTGAGCTCTGGCGTTCCCCCTGCAGGCTGCACATGGTGCTGCTGGCTGTGGGAGGAACTCTGAAAGCCCGGAAATCGGCCTTCAGCACAGCCAGCAGCGATATGTGAGTGTGGGAGCGCGTCCTCAGGGAAGAACGTATGTGTTTTTTTCCATAAAGCTGCAGACTGGAGGCAAAAGGGGGGCCACAACTAGATTGAGGGGGCACAAGAGTGGGCATCTTTACTGGAATAACTACTTCGAGGGGGCACTTAATCTACCATAACTACTTTGAGGGGGCACCTAATCTGCCATAACTACTATGAGGGGGCACATATGTGGGCATAACTACTATGAGGGGGCACATATAAAGGCATAACTACTCTAACACATAATCTGGCCTAACTACTGTGAGGGGGGCACATAATCTGGCATAACTACTGTGAGAGGAGGGACAAATCTGGCCATAACCACTGTGAGGAAGCACATATCTGGCATGACGACTGTGAGGGGGCACATATCTAGGGATTACTACTGTGAGGGGGCACATTTCTGGGCATTACTACTATGAGGGGGCACATATCTGGGCATATCTACTGTAAGAGGGGCACATATCTAGGCATATATAAAAACTGAAATGAAGCGGCTCACCAACCAATACAGATGGACACGGTGCACACCTCGTGGCTTACCCCAAGCCACTATAGTGAAAAGATAATGACAACAAGTAGGGGCACTCAATATATGAGACTGGTCAGCAATTCAATGAATACATTCTTTAATAAAAATATACATTGTGTATAAAAGAATACATAAAAAACGCCAATAAAAACCATACAGTGAACAATAGCAGCCTGGATCACTGCTTCTAATATTTAAATTTGCGTTCTGCAGCACTCTCTGCTAATAGTCTCTTGGTCATGTAGTCCTAAAGGACCTCCAGTGGTCTGATATATAGTGATGTGCACACGGGTTGCGTTTTCTTGGCGAACTGTAACATTGGTGTTACTACTCTGTCCGCTCACTATAAGCCACTGGGAAGCGTGGAAGCGTTTAGGACTGCATGACCAAGAGACTATTAGCAGAGAGAGCTGCAGAACGCGAATTTGAATATTAGAAGCAGTGATTCAGGCTGCTAGTGTTCACTGTATGGTTTTTATTGGCGTTTTTTATGTATTCTTTTATACAGAATGTATATTTTTATTACAGGATATATTCATTGAATTGCTGACCAGTGTCATATATTGAGTGCCCCTACTTGTTGTCACATATCTAGGCATAACTACTGTGAGGAGGCACATATCTGAGCATGACTACTGTGAGGGGGCACATATCTGAGCATTACTACTGTGAGGGGGCACATATCTGAGCATAACTACTGTGAGGGGCACATAATCTGACATAACTACTGTGAGGGGGGCACATATCTGTCCATAACCACTGTGAGGGGGCACATATCAGACATAACTACTGTGAGGGGACACACATCTGGGTATAACTATTGTGAGGGGGCAACATATCTTGTATAACTACAGTAAGGGGAGCACATATCTGGACATAACTACTGTGAGGGGGCACAAAAGTGGGCATAACTACTGTGACAGAAACAAAGGTGGGTATAACTGCTGTGAGGGGCCACTTCATGCCCCCCTTTTTTCACATAGACTTTTCCCAATGCACCTTTAATAAACTTCTCCCCATAACTACCCTGCCTCTCTCTTACAGAGTGTTCTCCATGATTGTGGTTTGTAAGATTTAATTTTGCAATAGATAAAAAAATACATATAAAAATATACCAAAAAGAAAACAAACAAAAAAAATAGTCTTGGTCCCTCTAGGAAAACTGCAGTGTGGGGCCCTCACTACTGTGGTTCTAACTTGCTAATACCACACAATTTAAAACTTATAATTGAAACCTTATTGGGGGTCATTTACTTGGGGCTACAAAAAGACAAGCTGGATCTTGTTGGAGTGGACCACCACTTTTTCAATTGTATCTTAGACTACCTGACAAAACAACCTCATTATGTGAAAGCCCGTGGCTGTGATCTGTAGTAGAGAGAGGCACCTCAGGGTGCGGTTCTTTATCCTTTCCTCACTGTACATTTCAGACGTCAGGCACAACTCATTTAGCTGCTTACAGAAGTTCTCTGATGACTCAGCAATAGTAGGCCTACTCACAGAAGAGGATGACATGGAGTACAAAGAACTGAACCGGAAATTTGTGAATTGGTGCCAGCAGAACCACCTTAGGAACAATGCTGGAAAGACATAGAAGATAGTGGTGACCTTCCAAAGCACAGACATCCTCCTAAACCACTGGACATCCAGGGAACAGACACTGAGATAGTAAACACTTATAAGTACCTGGATGTGCTCCTGAATAATAAGCTGGGCTGGGAAGATAACATGGACGCACTATACAGAAAGGGTCACAGATGGCTCCACCTGCTTAGGAGGCTGAAAGCTTTTGGAGTGCAGAAACACTCACTTAGAGCATTTTTTCAACTCTGTAATGGCTTCAGCCACCTTCTTCGGAGTGGCCTGCTGGGGTAGCAGCATCTCAACCAGGGAGAGAAAGAGTCTTGACAAACCAATTAGAAGGGCCATCCCCATGCTGGGCAATAACTCCCATTCCATGCATGAGACTATGATAGCACTGGGCTGTACCATCAGTGACTGACTGCTTCACCCCAAGTGTGACAAGGAGCGCTACTGGAAGTCATCACTGTAATGCTTTTATTTTGGAATTTTTGTACTCTCTGTGCTGCTGTAACACTGCAAATTTCCCCACAGTGGCACTATTTAAAAATGAACCAGCGCATGCGCTCTGTGTTTCACCACATGCTGGACCACTGTGACTAGTGTCTTCTCACTCCACGAGTGATCAGAGCTGGATGTAATGCCCATCCAGCTGGAACTACCGGGCACAGAATCGCCTGAAGAACTTTGTGAAGGGTGAGATCTGCTTTTCAGAGCCATAAACACACCAGTGAATTAACTTGCTAAACCTAATTACTGTTCAAAGAAAGACTGGACTCAAAGATGAAGGGTACAATTATGAGATAGAGTTCCTGAGACAAATATGAAGTTTAAAGTAAAGTGAACTTTTATTAATATTTTAGATACGATACTGCATTTCAAAATTGGACTCAGGTTTTATGATACGTTTTAAATTGTGCGATATTAGCAAGTTGAAACCGCAGTAGTGTAGGATTTTTCTAGAGGGACAAAGACTGTGATATATTAAATCATACAAACTACAATCACTTGAGCTAGTCTTATGTTGTATATGAATGTGTATAATAAGCTAGAGGGTAGTAGCTTACTTGGCTCGTGATTGTACCCATAGTGCAGTGGGATGGTGAGCATCTCTTTTTAATTCATTTTCTATCTCACCCAGTCTGTTCTCCATGCTACCCATGACCTACATCAACAGATTTCTCCGTATTCCCCCCATTTCTCATGGACTACTTCTCATGGTTGCCAAACGCTATTATTATATTCTGCCCATTGTTCCCTCAACTGTTTTCCTATAATACTTCACATGGTTCCTCCCTTTTCTAACATACCACTTCCCATACCCCCACTCTTTGTTCACATATTGTTCCTCATAGTGTTCCTCCTTACTTACATACTGCTCTTCATGGTGTCCTTCACCTTTGTTCATCTCATCCCGATGAACATCTGCTACCACTGTAAAATAATCTTGCTATGTTTTGTGATCTGCTCTGTATTTTTAGACCTGTGCCAGGTCAAAGTCTCTTTGATGTAGTCTGAATTTCCATTGTAAATATTAAACATTTGAATACATGGATACACTTTCTCATTAAACCTTCCATAATCTTTTACTGTGTTAGAAGGATCCTCACAGTATGAGAGAGATGGCTGATTCTACAGAGGGAAACAGTAAAGTCCAGTATCTAGGTTCCCTCCTTTCAGCACTGATGGCTCTTATCCTCGGGCTGGTGATACATTCATTTATTATAGGCATCAATGTCAACAACTGGTGGAAAGGAAGATCAGTGACTCCTGTTGACTACATTGTAACTTCTCTTGGGATTTCAAGGATGTGCGCTCAATTTGCTGTTTTTCTGCATTTCTTTGTGGATTCACTGTTCGTCAGCACACTGGTTTCAAAGGCAACTCTGGTTATCATAGATTCAGTTTATGCTCTCTTTAATTATGCCAACATTTGGTTAACATCCCTTCTCTCCATTGTCTTCTGCCTGAAGATATCCAACCTCCACACCAGACTCTTCTTGTATCTGAGGAGGATGATTGTACAGAGGATTGCTTATTTCATTGTAGCCTCAGTGCTTCTCTCTGCAATCAATTCTTTTATTTCCGTGATGATGGCTATTAGTGAGGTGACCAAAGCTGGAACATATAATACAAGCATACACTGTATTTTTAAGAATACTGTATACAATTTTATTGCAGGGGACTCTATCCCTTTGTTTTTCTATTACTTCTCATTCTTCCTTCTCTTTAGCTCATTGTATCATCACATATCAATTATAAAGATGAACAGAAATGTAACCATCAATTTAGAGACATATTACTCAGTGATGAAATTTATGTCCTTCACTTTTTTATATATCACTCTGCATTTCATTGGCCTACTTGCTTATGTCCTATATTACTATTTTAATTGTGAGACCCTTTCATTAATTCATGTTGTCTTGGAATTTTTCTCAGTTCTACATTCCTCTTCCCTGATCTACAAAACATCCAAACTCAGGAATCAGATGTCCAGGACTGTTCAAAACATACTTAATTTTATATCCCAAAGGAAAGATGCAGAAACCAGAGAGAGCACAGATATAGTAAACCAATGAGATAAATCCATAGGATTGACACGCATCCATTGGGGGAGTCAAGTGATCACAGCTTAATTAAAACACCAAAACCCTTCATTGTTTATCCAGGCACGACACTGTACATATGGTTGTGGCTGTGACTGGGACAGGGGCGGACTGGCCATAGACCCTACAGGGCCACTAAAGCCCTCTTCATGGTGCCAGCTGTGTGCATTACAATCTGATGCTCTCATTATTAATTGATACTAAGAACATCAGGCACTTATACACCTGGCCAATGGTCACAGATGCCAGTCTGAACTCAACTGTATCACCATCCTCAAGACGCTGATACAGTTGAATACTTTGGTTAGGACAGCAGTATTTTGTGCTGCACTGTAGTATTTGGTTCTGCTGGGGAAGTGTTTTGTGCTGCACTACATTATTGAAGGCCATGCCTTATTCTGTTTTCTCTGCCTACTTGTGTTGCTCCACCTTCTGTCAATATGGACCTTCCTCCAACATAAACCCACTTCTATTTATTTATTTATTTTTTCCAGGGCCATTTTAAGGTGCCAGTCCTCCCTGGACTGGAATTGTGGCTGTGTATACACAGCACTGTGTTTGGTGCTGTACTTTGATAAACAATAAATGTTGTTTCCCCTTGTTACTGCTTATTGATATTGGTCCCTTCAGTTGAAGTTTCATGTAAAAAGGGAACATGGGGCACATGGGGCACATGTCTGGCACTTTGGAGACCTAGAAAGTAGTGTTGAGCGAATTCAAGTTAACGAAGTAGAAATCCGAATTTCCTCGCGCTTTGTTTAAACAAATCAGATTTTTTTCTTAAATGGCTGCTGCACATCTTACTAAGTGAAAGTAAGAAGCCCAGAAATGCGGGATCGCCTTTAATGCCGTGCAGCCAGCCAATCAGCAGAGAGCCAGCCCCTTTGCTGTCACAGCTGTAAAATAAGCCTCATCCTGCCCGGTCTCCGCCATTTTGAACGCATAGGAACTGATGTGACAAGTGCTAGTGAAAGTGTTTTACAAAGCTTTTAACCACTTCAGCCCCCCTAGCTTAAACACCCTTAATGACCAGGCCACTTTTTACAATTCTGCACTGCGCTACTTTCACCGTTTATTTCTCCGTCATGCAACTTACCACCCAAATGAATTTTACCTCCTTTTCTTCTCACTAATAGAGCTTTCATTTGGTGGTATTTCATTGTTGCTGACATTTTTACTTTTTTTGCTATTAATAAAAATTTAACGACATTTTTGCAAAAAAATGACATTTTTCACTTTCTGTTGTAAAATTTTTTAAAAAAATACATTTGTATGTAAATTTTTCTCTAAATTTATTGTTCTACATGTCTTTGATAAAAAAATCCAATAAGTGTATATTTATTGGTTTGGGTAAAAGTTATAGCGTTTACAAACCATGGTGCAAAAAGTGAATTTCGGCATTTTGAAGCAGCTCTGACTTTCTGAGCACCTGTCATGTTTCTTCAGGTGCTAGAATGTCAGGAAAGTATAAATACCCCCAAATGACACCATTTTAGATAGAAGACACCCCAAAGTATTCACGGAGGGCATGGTGAGTTCATGTATCATTTCATTTTTTCACAAGTTAGCGGAAAATGACACTTTCTGAGGAAAAAAATATATAATAAAGTTTCCATTTCTGCTAACTTCTGGCAAAAAAAAAAATCTCAGACGGACTCACTATGCCCCTCTGTGAATACCTTGGGGTGTCTACTTTCCGAAATGGGGTCATTTGTGGGGTGTGTTTACTGTTCTGGCATTTTGGGTGGGGCTAAATTGTGAGCCGCCATGTAAAAGCTAAAGGTACTCGTTGGAATTTGGGCCCTTTGCGCACCCAGGCTGCAAAAAGTGTCACTCATGTGGTATTGCCGTACTCAGGAGAAGTAGGGCAATGTGTTTTGGGGTGTATTTTTACATATACCCATGTTGGGTGAAGAAATATCTCTGTAAACTGACAACTTTGTATAAAAAAATTAAAAGTTGTCATTTACAGAGATATTTCTCACACCAACATGTGTATATAAAAATACACCCCAAACACATGCGCTACTTCTCCTGAGTACTGAGATACCACATGAGTGACTTTGCAGCCTGGAGTCGCAAAGGCCCTAAAACAATGAGTACCTTTAGTATTTCTACAGGGCATTTTTACGCATTTGGATTCCAGACTTCTTCTCACGCTTTAGGGGCCCCTAAAATGCCAGGGCAGTATAAATACCCCACATATGACCCCATTTTAGAAGAAGACACCCCAAGGTATTCCGTAAGGGGTATGGTGAGTTCATGTAAAATGTTATTTTTGTCACAAGTTAGTGGAATATGAGACTTTGTAAAAAACAAAATAAAAAAAAATATATATATCAATTTCCGCTAACTTGTGCCAAAAAAAAAATTTCTGTGAACTCGCCATGCCCCTCACAGAATACCTTGAGGTGTCTTCTTTCCACAATGGGGTCACTTGTGGGGTATTTATACTGCCCTGGCATTTAGGGAACCTAAAGCGTGAGAATCCAAATGCGTAACAATGCCCTGTGAAATCCTAAAGGTACTCATTGGAATTAGGGCCCCTTTGCGCATCTTGGCTGCAAAAAGTGTCACACATGTGGTATCACCGTACTCAGGAGAAGTAGGGCAATGTGTTTTGGGGTGTATTTTTATATATTCCCATGCTGGGTGAGAGAAATATCTCTGTAAATGACAACTTTTTAAATTTTTTTATTCAAAGTTGTCAATTTACAGAGATATTTCTCACACAACATGGTATATGTAAAATACACCCCAAGCTACTGACCTACTGTCTAAGTACAGCGATACCACATAAGTGACACTTTTGCAGCCAAATGCAAAGGCCCAATTCAATGAGTACCTTTAGGAGGAGCATTTTTACGCATTTTTCTTCTCGCACTTTAGGGCCCCTAAAATGCCAGGGCAGTATAAATACCCCATATGTGACCCCATTTTGGAAAGAAGACAGCCCAAGGTATTCCATGAGGGGCATGGCGAGTTGATAGAAAATATTTTTGGCACAAGTTAGTGGAAATTGATTTTTATAGTTTTTTCTCACAAAGTCTCCCTTTCCGCTAACTTTTAACAAAAGTTTAATTTTTCATGGACTCACTATGCCCCTCAGCGAATACCTTGGGGTGTCTTCTTTCCAAAATGGGGTAACATGTGGGGTATTTATACTGTCCTGGCATTTTAGGGGCCCTAAAGCGTGAGAAGAAAATGCGTAAAATGCCCTCCTAAAAGTTACTCATTGGAATTTGGGCCCCTTTGCGCATCTTGGCTGCAAAAAGTGTCACACATGTGGTATCGCCGTACTCAGGAGAAGTAGGGCAATGTGTTTTGGGGTGTATTTTTACATATACCCATACTGTGTGAGAGAAATATCTCTGTAAATTGACAACTTTGAATAAAAAATTTAAAAAGTTGTCATTTACAGAGATATTTCTCACACAAAGTATCGGTATATATAAAAATACACCCAAACACATTGCCCTACTCTCCTAATCTGCGACTACCACATGTGTGCCACTTTTGCAGTCAAATACGCAAAGGCCTAAATCAATGAGTACCTTTAGTATTTCACAGGGCATTTTTACGCATTTGGATTCTCACGCTTTAGGACCCCTAAAATGCCAGGGCAGTATAAAAACCCCACAAGTGACCCCATTGTGAAAGAAGACACCCCAAGGTATTCCGTGAGGGGCATGGCGAGTTCACAGAAAAAAAATTTTGGCACAAGTTAGAGGAAATTGATTTTTATTTTTTACAAAGTCTCATATTCCACTAACTTGTGACAAAAATAAAATTTTACATGAACTCGCCATATCCCTCACGGAATACCTTGGGTGTCTTCTTTCTAAAATGGGGTCACATGTGAGGTGTTTGTACTGCCCTGGCATTTAGGGTCTCCATAATCATTACACGTATGGCCAGCATTAGGAGTTTCTGCGATTCTCCATTATATTGAGCATACGGGTAATGAGATTTTTCCGTTCAGCCGCTGGGCTGAAAAAAAAAAAATGAAGCGGCACAGATTTATTCATTCGCATCAATCAATGTGGATGAAAAAATCTCTGCCAAAATCAGTGACTGCGGTGCGGTGGGTGGGCGCTAGCTACCTAACAAGTAGCTAACTAACTGGCGGTGATAAGGGACCCTTATGCCCCATTCACCGTCCGCCAATTCTGTTTGCGGAGCGGAATTGCGGACCCATTCATTTCTATGGGGACAGACTTTGTCCCGCTCGGATCGGAATTACGGATCCGCGCTTCGAGTCTGCACTTCCGTTCCGCAAAAATATAGAACATGTCCTATTTTTGTCCGCAGTTGCGGACAAGAAAAAGCATTTTCTATATAGTTCTGGCAATGTGCGGATCTGCAAAATGCGGAAAGCACATTGCCGGTGTCCGTGTTTTGAGGATCTGTGGATCCGCAGATCCGCGGATCTGATCCGCGGATCCGTGAATCCACGGATCCATAAAACACATTGGACGTCTGAATGGAGCCTTACAAGGGGTGTGATCAATGACAGGGGGTGATCAGGGGGTCTAGATGGGGTGATCAAGGGGTTAACAAGGGGTTAATAGGTGAGGGGGTGGGGGGGTTAGTGTAGTGTTTGGTGCAACTTTACATAGTTACCTGGTCCTCTGGTGGTCGATCCCAGCAAATGGGACCACCAGAGGACCAGGTAGCAGGTATATCAGACGCTGTTCACAAAACAGCGTCTGATATACTGTTTGATGCGATTTATATCGCATCTACAGCCTACCAGCGATGGATCATCGCTGGCAGGCTGTGGTCGCTCCTGAGACGCCCGCTACTGTGAGCGCGCGCGTGCTCGCGCGTTCACAGGAAATCTCGCGTCTCGCGAGATGACGCAGATCTGCGGCGCCCCAGAACAGCCCGACCGCCGCGAGAACGCAGTTGTGCGTTAGGCGGTCGGGAAGTGGTTAATAGTATAATCTGGGATAGGGACAGTGCAGAGACAGTGTAGGGAGATTATAGGGAGAGTTTCCAGACACTGTAGGGAGGGTATAGAGAAAGCATAGGGAGACTGCACTACAGTTCAAGCTCTGTAAGCTGAAGGTATTCTTAGGAGACAGTGCAGTTTGGATCGATCCCCTGAGTCGGGCACAGAGCTATCTAATTGAACAGTAACCACCTTGTTTCATAGATAACAAATTCTATAATGTCTTTATTCTCAAATTAGGGTGAATAAGCTATATAATCTAACTGTTATTGGGGTGCCCACCTTGTTTAACACATAAGCAATTCTATAACATATTTATTCTCAAATTGGGGTACATAAGCTGAATAATCTAAATGTTATTGGAGTGTCCCCCTTGTTTTATAGATAAGTAATTCCATTAGGCCTTGTTTCTCAAATTGGGGTGAATAAGCAGTGTAATATAACCGTTATAGAGGTGTCCACCTGATTTCATAGATAAGCAATTCCAGGTCTTTATTCTCATATTGGGATGAATAATATGTGTAATATAACCGTTAGTGTGGTGTCCCCATTGACACCGAATAACTTATTTTACATATACAGTACTGTCAGTGTACAGTATGTCCAAAAAGAGGTGCCTGGGTCCTCCAAAGGAACTGGCAGTGGCAAAAATGTTGCTGGAGCGACAAGAAGTAGCAGCAGAAGAAGGGTGGTGGTAGCAGCAGCCGCAGCAACAGGCCAGAGCTGTCAGTGTCATCCAGCAGTGGTGTTTTAACGACTAACCCCGCTGTCCTGGAATGGTTGACTCAGTCTTTAGCATCATCTCAATTGACATCAGACACCCAAAGCCAGGAGTTTGTGAGTTCCTCTGACACCACGCTTATTTGGCAAGGCCCAGGGACAAGCATTGTGCCCTCACGTGTCCTGAACCTGCCTCTTTCCTTTTCTGCTCCCTCTGCCATGCAAGTGATGTATGCCATCGGCCCTGCTATGCATTTAAACAAAAAATATATAACTGAGGAGAGTCAGCAGCTACTGCCCAGCACAGATTAGGAGGAGAGGACTGCTGCTTCCTCCTCTAGGTGTGCAAGTAGCGATGAGAACAGTCTTGTTGGAGCAGGAGTTGAGAGCGGTCAGGGACATGGCCATGAGACTGATGAGAGTGACGAGCAGACTGTGTAACGCCCCAGAGTGGCATTACCACTTCTGCACCCCGCTACTATCTCCTATGGTCAACTTAATGCCATCCTGTGTATTTATTTCAAGGTCCTGGATAATGTGAATATGTATTTCCATGTAACTGTTTATGTTCACGTGTAATATGCCTGGTTCACTAGCAGGTGGCAGCATAAATGGCAGAGATACAGATACAGAGAATGGAGTTTTCCATTCCATTCTAACCTCCTCTTCTGTGGTGTGGTGGGTGTGTCCCACTTGCTGCAGGGAGGGTGGAGTTCGAGTCAGAGGTCAGTAGAGAGTACCCCTGCTAAGGGAATGAACTAGGAGCACGTCCATGTTGGACGTGTCTTGTCTAAGCCATCTACAGCACCTTCAACTCTGCTGGACACAGAGGCCAAAACCCGAAGCCTCTGAAGCCAGGAGGTATAGATTCCCTGGTATTAATCTAGAGACAGAATACAGAGAGAAGTTGCAGCATAAAGAAAGAAGCAAAGTTATACAGTAAGCTTGTCACCCCATGGAGCCAGAGAGCAACAAATGTAGCAGGTTGAGTTTGTTTGCCTGCCAAAGTTAATGCTAATGCCTGCTGGGAACCAAGACAAAGCCTAAAATTGTTGGAGAAACGTTTTTTCAAGTAAAGCTGTTATTGAACTTCATCACAAGGTCAAATCCCTTTATTATTCCCCCTATTTGCTCTGCTTCGGACGACAATGCCTGGGTTCCAGCGTATCCAGATAGGAGCACCGTGACACATGCACCAACATTAAGGGAAATTTAGGCCACTCTACACCACTCTGGCATTCCTACACCTGGGTACCATCTATTACATCACGAAAAGGGGCCCTGTGCCCTTGTTGCTTCAATGCAACTGGTGTCATGAAAAACATTTACTTTAAGGGACCCCCGGCTGTTGCCGTGCGTCACAACTGTAGTGGATGATGGTGCAACTGTTGATCATCAAGAGGCGAGGGTGAAAGCAAGCCCATGAGACAACAGCAGGTTGGCAGCATGCCAATGAGCCAGAAGGGTGGTGGAAGCAGTGTGAGATCTGGAGCCATGGCTGGGGTAGACCGTATGCTACTAAGGAGCCTATCTGTCTGGAAACAACTAGCGGTGCATGGCTTCATAGAGGCAGCGACTGGCAGTCAGCATGGAGTCGTGGGGGCAAAATGTCATACCCACCGGTGTGGGAATTGTTCATCAAGTTGCTTGAGGATGTCACAGTAACCTTATATAAAATCTGTGGGCAGAAGGTGAAGCACAGCCAGGGTGCCAATGTTTGAACCATGGCCCTGTGTCAACACATGGAGCATCACCATAAAGTGGCCTGGGAAAACCGTGACACTAATGTACTGATAGACCAACACATCTCCCAATGGCCCCCACCCCTTCCACTGTGTTTCCTTCCCATTGTCTACTAGACCTGATACTCCTCCTCCTACTCCTCCTTACTTATTTCACCAGCAATCAATCACTGAGGAAATTGCAAAAAGACAACAGTATGTATGCACTCATCCAATGGCATAGAAGCTGAACATGATCCTGGCCAAGTTGCTGGTACTACAGTCTCTCCCTTTCCATGTGGTTAACTGTGCCCCAGTCCTACACATGTACGTTGAGCAGAAGGTGGGCCAGTCCTTTAGTCTGTTGGTGTCTAGTAAAGTTTATGGCAGTGCCGACATGTGGAGCTGTAACTATGGTCAAAGACAATATATGCCCTTTACAGTCCACTGGGTAAATGTGGTTCCAGCCCAGGCACACCAGCAGCTTGGTCAGGTGATGGCAATGCCTCTTCCGCGTTCTTATGCTAGGATTACAGCATTATTGTCCTCTGCCACCTCCTCATCCTCCACCTTGTCTTCAGCCTCCACTGTAGGCCCAGTTCAGAGTGGTCCTCCATCATACCACCTATGCAGAGCACGGCGGTGTCATGTAGTTTTGCACCTGGTCAACCTGGGCGAACAAAGTCACACCGAGGAGGAACTGCTCTGCATCATCATCAACATTTCCACCCATTGGAAAATCACCCTCCACATGTTGGACCGACTAGATGAGCAAATGAAGGCTGTCAATGATTTCTTGATGATGCAGGTGGTTCCTGTGTAACTTCGACATTAGCCAGTGGCAGCTCATGCGTCACACCTGCCGTTTGCTCAGGCCCTTTGATTAGGCCAGGGCTATGGGATGAATGATGTTATTCCACTCCTTCTCGTCCTAGAGCTGATGCTGATAAATCTGTCTGGCCAGGGGACAGGAGAAGTGATGGCTACATTTCATGGTCACCAGAGCCCTGTGGGGGCTGAATTGGCGTAGAAAGATATTAACGTACAGGAATAGTATACAGAAATAGGTGGTTTATCTGCCTAAGAGACAGGAGAGGAACAGGAGGAGCATGAGGAGCTGGAGGGCGATGAGGAAGATCAGGCAGATGACCCCGGCATACAGTGCTAATATGCAGCGGAGATAAAGGCAGGGAGTCCCTCTGATTCGTGCAAATGGCCAGATGCATGCTGAGTTGCTTGCATAGTGACAGCCGCATTATCACCATTCGGCAGAGGGATGACTACTAGCTCTCCACTATGTTAGACTCTTGCAACCAGGACAAAATGGGGGCATTTTTTTACATCTGCTGAGAGGGATTAAAAACTCAACTACTATCAAGACATTCTTTGTAGTAGTAGTAGTTATTCTCTGCCTATGTGCACCATCACCCATCCTCACGAAGGTCTGACCAGGGGGACCACCTGCGCTCAAGCTCCAATGCCATAACTGCTAAAGGGGGGGGGGGGGGCAGGAGCAGCACCAGCTCTATCAGCAGCTACTTAAGTCTGGAGTCTTCTACTAAAGAAACCACCCGGCAGCAGCAGGAAGAAACCAGAAAGCATACTTGGATTGCACCCTGCCACCCCCAAATCCAAAATACCCTGGACTACTGGGCAGCCAAACTTGATTTGTGGCCGCAACTGTCTGAGTTTGCCAAGCTTTTCTGCCCAGCCAGTAGTGTGACATTAGAATGGGTGTTTAGTCCGATGGGGGGCATAGTTACACCAAAGAGAACTTGCCTTTCAATAGGAAATGTTGACAGATTAACATTTCTAAAGATGAATCAGATGTGAATCAGCAAGGATTTCCACGTAACGATGCCTAATGCATCAGACTAGATCATTCTGGCAGTAATGTTCCTACTGCATTGTGCTGCCACACCAGAACATTGTGAAAAATGGCTCGTTACTAGAGATGAGCGAACTTCAAAAATTAGTTCGGCGTTCGGGTTGGGGTAATCGCCGCACCCCGTTATGGATTCCACTACAGCGGACTATCCCGGCATATGGAATCCATAAGGGGCTGCTTCCACGAACCCGAACTTTGGAAAAGCCGAAGGACCTGGGGTGATGTCACCGTCATGTGATCAGTGCAGGGGGCGTGGCTCAGCACTGGATCAGACCAGTGCTGAGCCACGCCCCTGCACTGATCACATAACGGTGACGTCACCCCAGGTCCTTCGGCTTTTCCAAAGTTCGGGTTCGTGGAAGCCGCCCCTTATGGATTCCATATGCCGGGATAGTCGGCGGTAGTGGAATCCATAACGGGATGCGGCGATTAACCCAACCCGAACGCCGAACTAATTTTTGAAGTTCGCTCATCTCTACTCGTTACTTCTGGCCACATGCTTCAGCTACAATTCTGATGCTGTAACTAGAGTTGAGGGAACACCTGGATGTTCGGGTTCGAGAAGTTTGGCCGAACTTCCTGAAAATGTTCGGGTTCGGGATCCGAACTCGACCCGAACTTAATCCCGAACCCAAACCCCATTGAAGTCAATGGGGGCCCGAACTTTTGGGCAATAATATAGTCCAGGAAAGGGCTAGAGGGCTGCAAAAGGCAGCAAAATGCAGGTAAATGCACTGCAAATAAACGTGGATAGGGAAATGAATTAAAATAACATAAAATAAATAAAAATTAAGCAATATCAATTGGAGAGGGGTCCCATAGCAGAGAATCAGGCGTCATATCACCCACCACTGGAGAAGGCCACTTTCAGTTATTTAGGCCCCAGCACCCAGACAGAGGAGAGAGGTCCCACAGCAAGGAATAAGGCGTCATATCACCCACCACTGGAGAAGGCCACTTTGAGTTATTTAGGCCCCAGCACCCAGACAGAGGAGACAGGTCCCACAGCAGAGAATCAGGCGTCATATCACCCACCACTGGAGAAGGCCACTTCCAGATATTTAGCCCACGGCACTCAGACAGAGGATAGAGCTCGCATGGCAGAGGTTCAGTCTTCATGTCACCCACCATTGTAACAGGCCACTTTCAGTTACTTAGGCCCCAGCGCCCAGATTGAGGAGAGGTTCATTCAACTTTGGGTTGCACCGCAAGATCATGGTAAAGTTAAAAAAATGAGGATTCAATAAAGAAGTGCCCCGGAGTACAAGAATATATGGTTGAGGGGGAGGCAGTTATAAATGTCTATTCTGCACAAGAGAGGGACAGGTCCTGTGGGATCCATGCCTGGTTTATTTTTATTAACGTCAGCTTGTCCACGTTGGCTGTGGACAGGCGGCTGCGTTTGTCAGTCATGACGCCCCCTGCCGTGCTGAATACACGTTAAGACAAAACGCTGGCCGCCGGGCAGGCCAGCACCTCCAAGGCATAAAATGCTAACTCTAGCCATGTGGACAATTTGGAGACCCAGAAGTTTAATGGGGCCGAACCATCAGTCAGTATGTGGAGGGGTGTGCAGACGTACTGTTCAACCATGTTAGTGAAATGCTGCCTCCTGCTAACACGTTCCATATCAGGTTGTGGTGCAGTTAGCTATGGCGTGGAGACAAAACTTTTCCACATTTCTGCCATGCTAACCCTGCCGTCAGAGGAGCTGGCCATGACACAGCTGGTTGGTCAACTCTTGCTCCTCCTCTGCCTTCAGCTTCCAATTGTTCCCCTGTGACATTTGGGAATGCTCTCAGGACCGCGTCTACCAGAGTGTGCTTGTATTCACACATCTTCCTATCACGCTCCAGTGAAGGAAGTAAGGTGAGCACATTGTATTTGTACCAGGGATCCAGCAGGGTGGCAACCCAGTAGTCCGCACGCGTTAAAATGTGGGCAACTCTTCTGTCATTGCGCAGGCACTGCAGCATGTAGTTGCTCATGTGTGCCAGGCTCCCCAGAGGTAAGGACAAGCTGTCCTCTGTGGGAGGCGTATTGTCATCGTCCTCCGTATCCCCCCAGCCACGCACCAGTGATGGGCCTGAGCTGTGTCGGGTGCTAACGCTGTGAACCTGCTTCATCCTCATCCTCCTCCACCTCATCCTCCTCGTCCTCCAGTAGTGGGCTCTGGCTGGCCACATTTGTACCTGGCCTTTGCTGTTGCAAAAAACCTCCCTCTGAGCCACTTCTAACAGACTGGCCTGAAAGTGCTAAAAATGACCCCTCATCCTCCTCCTCCTCCTGGGCCACCTCCTCTTCCATCATCGCCCTAAGCGTTTTCTCAAGAAGACATAGAAGTGGTATTGTAACGCTGATAACTGTGTCATCGCCACTGGCCATGTTGGTGGAGTACTCGAAACAGTGCAATAGGGCACACAGGTCTCGCATGGACGCCCAATCATTGGTGGTGAAGTAGTGCTGTTCCGCAGTGCGACTGACGCGTGCGTGCTGCAGCTGCAACTACACTATGGCCTGCTGCTGCTCGCACAGTCTCTCCAGCATGTGCAAGGTGCAGTTCCACCTGGTGGGCATGTCGCATATGAGGCGGTGAGCGGGAAGGCCGAAGGCCGAATGTCGGGGTAGTTGTAAATGAACTTCTGCACCACCAAATTCAGCACATGTGCCAGGCAAGAGATGTGCGTCAAACCGGCTAGTCCCAGAGCTGCGACGAGATTTCGCTCATTATTGCACACCACCAGGCCGGGCTTGAGGCCCACCGGCAGAAACCACTCGTCGGTCTGTTGTTCAATACCCCGCCACAACTCCTGCGTGGTGTAGGACCTATCCGCCAAACATATGAGTTTCAGAATGGCCTGCTGACGTTTACCCCGGGCTGTGCTGAAATTGGTGGTGAAGGTGTGTGGCTGAATGAGCAGGTGAAAGCAGAGGAGGAGGAAGCCGAGTAGGAGGAGGAGGCTACAGGAGGCAAAGAATGATGCCCTGCGATCCTTGGCGGCCGAAGGACGTGCGCCAAAGGACTCTTCGCCTAGGGCCCAGCCGCCACTACATTTACCCAGTGTGCAATTAGGGAGATATAGCTTCGCCTGGCCGTGCTTACTGGTCCACATATCTGTGGTTGGGTGGACCTTGCCACAGATAGTGTTGCGCAGTGCACACTTGATTTTATCGGATACTTGGTTGTGCAGGGAAGGTACGGCTGTCTTGGAGAAGAAGTGGCGGCTGGGAACAACATACTGTGGGACAGCCATGGACATCAGCTGTTTGAAGCTGTCT
>CM065592.1:22464784-22628921 GCA_033119425.1 Bufotes viridis | reverse complement strand
GACCACAATGTCCCAATCCAGTCGGACAATGTCCCCACCATAACATAGTAAACATAGCAACATAGTACATGGCAACAAGAGACATCTCGCTCATCCAGTTCGACCTGTCATCCTGCTAGTTGATCCAGAGGAAGGCAAAAAAAACTGTGAGGTAGAAGCCAATTTTCTCCCACTTATGGGAGTAAAAATTCCTTCCCGACTCACATCAGGCAATCAGAAGTACCCCTGGATCAATGACCCATCTCTAGTAGCTATAGCCTGCAATATTATTACACCCAGAAATACATCCAGTCCCCTCTTGAATTCCTTTATTGTACTCACCACTACATAAAACCTTTTTTCCTCCAGATGCAGAGGATGTCCCCTCGTCACAGTCACAGTCCTGGGGATAAATAGATGATGGGAGAGATCTCTGTACTGACCCCTGATATATTTATACATAGTTATTAGATCTCCCTCAGTCGTCTTTTTCTAAAGTGAATAACCCTAATTTTGATAACCTTTCAGGGTACTGTAGTTGCCCCATTCCAGTTATTACTTTAGTTGCCCTCCTCTGAACCTCTCTCCAGCTCTGCTATGTCTGCCTTGTTCACAGGAGCCCAGAACTGTACACAGTCCTCCATGTGTGGTCTGACTAGTGATTTGTAAAGTGGTAGGACTATGTTCTCATCACGGGCATCTATGCCCCTTTGATGCAAACCCATTATCTTATTGGCCTTGGCAGCAGCTGCCTGACACTGGTTTTTGCAGCTTAGTTTGCTGTTTATTAAAATTCCTAGATCCTTTTCCATGTCAGTGTTACCGAGTGTTTTACCATTTAGTATGTACTGGGTGACTTGCATTATTCCTTCCCATGTGCATAACTTTACATTTGTCAGTGTTAAACCTCATCTGCCACTTCTCTGCCCAAGCCCTCCAATCTATCCAGATCCCTCTGTAGCAGAAAACTGTCCTCTTCAGTGTTAATTACTTTACACAGTTTAGTGTCATCTGCAAAAATAGATATTTTACTGTGCAAGCCTTCTACAAGATCATTAATAAATATATTGAAGAGAATAGGGCCCAGTACTGACCCCTGAGGTACCCCCACTAGTGACAGTGACCCAATCTGAGTGTCTACCGTTAATAACCACCCTCTGTTTTCTGTCACTCAGCCAGTTACTTACCCACATACAGACATTTTCTCCCAGTCCGAGCATCCTCATTTTATATACTAACCTTTTATGTGGTACAGTGTCAAATGCTTTGGAGAAGTCCAGATATACGACATCCATTGATTCGCCGCTGTCAAGTCTAGAACTTACCTCCTCATAGAAACTGATTAAATTAGTTTGGCATGACCGATCCCTCATGAAGCCATGCTGATATGGTGTTATTTGCTTATTTCCGTTGAGATCCTCTAAGATAGCATCTCTCAGAAAACCTTCAAACAGTTTCCCACAACAGATGTTAAACTTACCGGCCTATAGTTTCCTGGCTCTGTTTTTGGACCCTTTTGAATATTGGCACCACATTTGCTATGTGCCAATCCTGTGGAACATTCCTTGTCAGTATAGAGTCTGCAAATATCAGAAATAAGGGTCTGGCTATGACATTACTTAATTCCCTTAGGATACGGGGTGTATGCCATCCGGTCCTGGCGATTTGTCTATTTTAATCTTTTAAGTTGCTGTTGTACTTCTTCTTGGGTCAGACAGGACACTTTTAATGGGGATTTATTTTTACATTCAGCATTTCATCTGACAGTTTATTTTCCTCAGTGAATACATTGGAGAAAAAATATTTAACAGCTTTGCTTTCTCCTCATCGCTCTCTGCAACTCCCCTTCATTACTCTTTAAAGGGCCGACACCTTCAGATTTATACTTTTTAACATTTATATAATTGAAGAAAATTTTAGGGTTAGTTTTACTCTCTTGGCAATTAATCTCTCGGTCTCTAGTTTGGCCGCTTTATTTGTTTTTTTACATGTTCTATTTTTTTCCTTATTGTTTTATTAGTGCTTCCTCGCTACCCTCCTGTTTTAGTGATTTATATGCTTTCTTTTTGTCATTTATTGCTTTCTTTACATTTCTATTTATCCACATTGGTTTCTTTTTGTTCCTTAACCTTTATTTCCATACGGTATGTACCTCTCACAATGAGAATTTGAGGATGTTTTTAGGATGCTTTAAAGATATCCATTTTTTGTACTATATAAACAAACATGGAAACAGAAAATGGCAATCTTTTCATGGAATGCAGTCTTCTGATGGAATGGGCCGAAAGATAGACCAAAGAAATATCAGCAGTCCACATAAAGGGTTCACAGAACATTACAGCCCGACATACTCAATTGCAAGGAAATTCACCCAGGAGAATGGAGTCTCAATCAGTGATCAGCGAGCATGCTCGGCCAAGTGTTGATTCGGCTCGAGCATCACTATGCTCGGAGCTTGGCTTACTCAGCCGAAAGCACCACGTGTATTCATCTCATTGCTCAAGTCTTCTCCGCATACGTTTAGCACCTTTTAAGCAGCCTAACAAGGTCCAGGCAAGTAACTCCCTCAGTGTAAGGCCATAGCCATGTTAGCTGTAAGCCTCAACACTGATTACTGGCTGGCAGAACACGTGATACAAGTTGATATAGGAGCTGGGGTCCGGCGCTCGGCTCATTCGAGCGTCAGGAGAGCAGACAGTAGGCAGGGACAGATAGCGCTTTGCTCTAAACTTACTAATTTTACTCCAAAAACAGTGTGTGTTTGACAGCAGTGAAGCACCTTTTAATTTTTTATTTTTAAGAAGGGGTTCAGCACTATCAGGAAGGCGTCACCAGGAAGGGACAGATAGTGCAACGCTTGAAAATCTATTTTTAAATACCCAAACTTTGAAAAGACAGAAAGATTTTAGATTAGTGACATCTACAATACGCCATCATAAAGCAGTGTGTTGGACAGATATTATAAAAGGGTCTTATTCACTACAGTGTGCCTACTTAGATATGCACCACATCATTATAAAGCAGTGTGTTGGGCAGACATTATAAACAGGGGCTTATTCACTACAGTGTGCCTGGTACTTAGATATGCACTACACCATCATAAAGCACTGTGTTGGGCAGACATTATAAAAAGGGGCTTATTCACTACAGTGTGCCTGGTACTTAGATATGCACTACACCATCATAAAGCAGTGTGTTGGGCAGACATTATAAAAAGGGGCTTATTCACTACAGTGTGCCTGGTACTGAGATCTATACTGCACCATCAGAGAAATTATTTTTTCTGGGGTAGTTAACCTAACTTTTGCCACATCTGTGTGTGCGTTCAATCTGCAACCATAATATTAATTGCTCCAGCAGAAAGTGATATATATTTTGGCCATAGTTAACATCTGTGTGTGCATTTATACAGTATTCCAGCAGAGAATACATTTTATTTGGGACAAATTTGTATCAATATAGAACTAAATCCGAATACAGTGTGTATATTAAAAATGACATTTTCTGTGTAGTGCTCAAAATCTGTATTTTTCTGTATCCAGTACCTGCTGGAAACCAATACACTGTGTATTGTAAAATTACATTATCTCTGGACTAGTGTATTGCCCAAAATCTGTATTTTTCTGTATCCAGTACCTTATAGCAAGTCAATACAGTGTGTATCGCCAAATTTACATTATCTCTGGGCTAGTGTATTGTCCAAACTTTATATTTTTGTATCCAGTACCTTACAGCAAGTGAATAGAGTGTGTATTGTAAAAATTACATTATCTCTGGGCTAGTGTATTGGCCAAAAATCAGCATTTTTATGTATCCAGTACCTTACTGAAGCCAATACAGTGTGTATTGTAAAATTACATTATCTCTGGGTTAGAGTATTGCCCAAAACCTGTAGTTTTCTGTATACAGTACCTTACTGGAAGTCAATACAGTGTGTATTGTAAAAATTACATTATCTCAGGGCTAGTGAATTGCCCAAAATCAGTATTTTTCTGTATCCAGTACCTTACTGGAAGTCAAAACAGTGTGTATTGTAAAAATTACATTATGTCTAAGCTAGTGTATTGCCCAAAATCTGTATTTTTCTGTATCCAGTACCTTATAGCAAGTCAATACAGTGTGTATTGTTAAATTTACATTACCCAAAATCTATATATTTTTTTGTATCCAGTACCTTACAGCAAGTCAATTAAGTGTGTATTGTAAAAATTACATTATCTCTGGGCTAGTGTATTGGCCAAAATCTGCATTTTTCTGTATCCAATTCCTTACTGGAAGCCAATACAGTGTGTATTGTAAAAATTACTTTATCTCTGTCCTAGTGTAGTGGCCAAAATCTGTATTTTTCTGTATCCAGTACATTACAGCAAGCCAATACAGTGTGTGTCGTCAAAATTATATTATCTCTGGCCTAGTGTATTGCCCAAAATCAGTATTTTTCTGTATCCAGTATCTTACAGCAAGTCAATACAGTGTGTATTGTCAAAATTACATTATTTCTTGGCTAGTGTATTGCCCAAAATCTGTATTTTTCTGTATCCAGTACCTTACAGCAAGTCAATACAGTGTGTATCCTCAAAATTATATTAACTTGTCCCTAGTGTAGGTGCCCAAATCAGCATTTTTCTTATCTAGTCCTGTCCTGCATCTGGAAAATTTGTTCTGCAGACAGTAAAATAATCTGTGCCACATTTACAGAAAAACATTAATATTAAGAAGGTGAGCACAATGCGACGAGGAAGTGAGCATGATGCTGATGGTGCAAGCAGAGGCCCTGGCCTTGGGCGTGATGCTGATGGTGAAAGTCAGAGGTCAATGGCCTGGGCTTGATGTTGATGGTGCAAGCAGAGGACGTGGCCCTGGGCGCAATGAAACAGTGCCTGCTGCCAGTGCACTAGAAAAACAAAAAGTCCAACTTACCCAGCTTCATTTCAAAATTAGCTGGGCGGCGCAGGACAACACTGCCCAAGTCGGACCAGTGCGAACAGGTGGTCGATTGGATTGCAGAAGATAATGCTTTCAGTCGGTTGCCACCACTCTCTTCCACGAAGTCCAGTCTATGTAGCCAAGACTCTGGTCAGCTGAATCCTCACTCTGATCCTCCTTCCTCCCACCATGTGCCAAACAAGTGATCCCACACTTGGATATTCACTTGAACTCTTTTTATCGCCAGTACTTGGTTTGGCTCTCTCGCCAAGCATGCTTGAAGAGGTACCTGAGATATTGTGCCCTGATTCACAGCCTTCACAGTCTCAAGGTTAGGTGGTTAGGTTTAGTGGTTAGGTCAAGTCAGGAGAATGAGCAGAGTGAGGAAGTGGAAGAGGAGGTGGTGGACGATGAGATCACTGACCCAACATGGGAAGGTGGAAGGCCGAGAGAGGACAGCAGTACAGAATGGGAGGGATCCTTAGCACCGCAACAGTCTGGAAGAGGCAGTGGGGTTGTAAAAGGAAGATGTTGGCCCACACCAAACAGGCCCGCAACCGTTACACCAAGCACCCCCATGCTTAAATCTACCTTGCCAAGGGGTAGGTGTTCCGCAGTATGGTGCTTTTTAAAGGAAAGCACAGATGACAAAAGAGTGGTAGTTTGCAACATGTACCATACCAAAATGAGCGTAAACACTAGCAACCTCACCACCATCAGCATTATCCTCCACATGGCATCCAAGCACCCTAATAAGTGGGCCGAACACCTGGGTCCACAGTCTGGGTCTGTGGGTCCCACCACTGCCTCCTCTTCCCCTGTGTTACGCACTGCTGGCCAATCCCCTTTCGAAGGTGCAGGCACGTTTGCCCCTCACCATGCACCTGAAACTTCAGATGAACCGTCAGCAACAACATCCACTTCCCTGTCCAAGTGCAGTGTCCAAATGTTGATAACACAGGCATTTGAACGAAAGAGCAAATACACACCCACAGGCCATAGCACTAAATGCGCAACTTTCAAAGTTACTGGCCCTTGAAATGTTGCCATTTAGGCTTGTGGACACTGAGGCCTTCCACAGCCTAATGTCGGCTGCCGTCCCTCGTTATGCAGTCCCCAGCTGCCACTATTTTTGTTTTGTGCCTTCCTTACACCAGCATGTGTCGCAGAACATCACCCGTGCCCTGACCAATGCACTTACTGGGAAGGTCCACCTCACCACGGACACATGGACAAGTGCTGGTGGCCAGGGATGCTACATTTCCCTGACCACACACTGGGTGAATATTGTGGAGTTTGGGATGGCACAGGTTATATCCACGACCATGATTTCGGGCCCTACGTCCATCAGTGTCTCCGCCAGCAACTATGTTAATGGCTCCAAACCCCGCTTCTCCTCCTCTGCCGCCTTCTCCTCCACTTCCACTTCCAACAGCAGTCAGCCATCAGTCGCTAGCTGGAAGCAGTGTAGCACTGCTGTGGGTAAGCGTCAACAGGCCGTGCTGAGGCTGATATGTTTAGGGGACAAACAGCATACTGCCGTAGAGCTGTGGAAGGGTATAAGGGAGCGGGCCGAGCTGTGGCTCTCGCCACTGAACCTACAATCAGGCATGGTTGTGTCTGACAATGGCCGTAACTTGGTGGTGGCTTTGGAGCTCGGCAACCTGACACACATTCCATGCCTAGCCCATGTCTTAAACTTAGTGGTTCAGCGGTTTATCAAAACCGACCGCAATTTGCAGGAGCTACTACTGAAGGCACGCCGCTTGTGTGCCCATTTCCGAAAGTCGTCCACAGCTTCAGCCGGTCTGTCAACGTTGCAGCAGCGATTGCAGCTTCCAGCTCACCAACTGTTATGTGATGTGAGCACGCAGTGAAACTCACGCTCTACATGTTGGCCAGGCTTTGTGAGTAGCAGAGGGCAGTTGTGGAATACCAGCTGCAACATGGTCATTGCCTTTCCAGTCAACTGCCACTATTCACAAGTGAAGAGTGGGCATTGATGTCAAACCTATGTGAGGTTTTAAAAAACGTTGATGAATTCACACAGATGGTTAGTGGCGATAACGCTATTATCAGAGTAACCATCCCACTGCTGTGTCTACTCAAATGATGGCTGTTCACAATTTAGGAGGATGCTTTGAATGTGGCAGACGAGGTAATGTGTGAGAAGATGACACAGGGAGATAGCCAGGCCACCCCCAGTTCTTCTTCTCAGTGGGAATTGGGCCTTGAAGAGGAGGAGGGGCTGGAAACACTTGCCTCTGCTACAGAGGTTAGTACCCATGGAACTTTAATTCCATCTTTTCAGCGTGGACGGGCAGAAGAGGAGGAGGAGTGTATGGAGAGTCATCCTGAAGTTGATATTAACATCTTGCCTGTTGGTACTCTGGCACACATGGCTGACTTCATGTTAGGCTGCGCTTCCGCAACCCTCACGTATAGGCATTTTAGGTAACACAGATTACTATGTGTTCACCCTTCTCGACCCCTGCTGCAAAGAGAACTTCTCATCTCTCATTCCTTTGGTGGAGAGCATTAGTAAAACGGTGCAATATCAGAAGGTACTTGTTGAGAGATTTCTCCAAAATTTTCCATCTGACAATGTGGCTGCCAGAGTCCGCAATTCCTTAGGCAACTGAGGAAGGGAGACAAGGGGAACACACAATAGTTCCAACAGAGGCAGGGCTACACTTTCTAAGGCATAGGACACTTCATGGCATGCCGCCAGCAACCTCACTCCTGAAGCGCAGCCTAGTGATAGAGGGAAAAGGTTTGGAAGATGGTGAAGGAATACATTGAAGACCGTGTCAGCGTCCCTAAATGATCCTCAGTGCCTTACAACTACTGGGTGTCAACAGTGGACATGTGGCACGAACTGCGCACTATGCCTTGGAGGTGCTGGCCTGCCCTGCCGCCAGCGTATTGCTTGAGCGTGTATTTATTGCTGCTGGTGGCATTATAACAGATAAGCGTATCCGCTTTCCACTGACAATGCTGACAGGTTGACTCAGATAAACATGAAAAAGGCCTGGATTGCCCTGACTAGAGATGAGTGAACACCTGGAAGTTCGGGTTCAGGAAGTTCGGCCGAACTTCCCGAAAATGTTCAGGTTCGGGATCGAACTCGACTCGAACTTTATCCCGAACCCCATTGAAGTCAATGGGGACCCGAACTTTAGGCACTAAAAAGACTGTAAAATAGTCCAGGAAAGGGCTAGCGGGCTACAAAAGGCAGCAAAATGTAGGTAAACTCCTGCAAACAAATGTGGATAGGAAATGAATTAAAATAAAATAAAATAAATAAAAATTAACCAATATCAATTGGAGTGAGGTCCCACAGCAAGGAATCATGCGTCATATCACCCACCACTGGAGAAGGCCACTTTCAGTTATTTTGGCCCCAGCACCCAGACAGAGAGAGGGTCCCACAGCAAGGAATCATGCGTCATATTACCCACCACAGGAGAAGGCCACTTTCATTTATTTTGGCCCCAGCACCCAGACAGAGGAGAGAGGTCCCACAGCAAGGAATCATGCGTCATATCACCCACCACTGGAGAAGGCCACTTTCAGTTATTTCGGACCCAGCACCCAGACAGAGGAGAGGTTCATTCAACTTTGGGTTGCACGTAAGATCATGGTAAAGTTAAAAAATAAGGATTCAATAAAGAAGTGCCCCGGAGTACAAGAATACATGGTTGAGGGGAGGCAGTTATAAATGTCTATTCTGCACAAGGGAGGCACAGGTCCTGTGGGATCCATGCCTGGTTCATTTTTATTAACGTCAGCTTGTCCACGTTGGCTGTGGACAGGCGGCTGCGCTTGTCAGCAATGACGCCCCTGCCGTGCTGAATACACGTTCAGACAAAACGCTGGCCGCCGAGCAGGCCAGCACCTCCAAGGCATAAAATGCTAACTCTGGCCACGTGGACAATTTGGAGACCCAGAAGTTGAATGGGGTCGAACCATCAGTCAGTACGTGGAGGGGTGTGCAGACGTACTGTTCAACCATGTTAGTGAAATGCTGCCTCCTGCTAACACGCTCCGTATCAGGTAGTGGTGCAGTTAGCTGTAGCGTGGAGACAAAACTTTTCCATATTTCTGCCATGCTAACCCTGCCCTCAGAGGAGCTGGCCGTGACACAGCTGCGTTGGCGACCTCTTGCTCCTCCTCTGCCTTCGCCTTGGGCTTCCACCTGTTCCCCTGTGACATTTGGGAATGCTCTCAGGAGCGCGTCTACCAGCGTGCGCTTGTACTCGCGCATCTTCCTATCACGCTCCAGTGCAGGAAGTAAGGTGGGCACATTGTCTTTGTACCGGGATCCAGCAGGGTGGCAACCCAGTAGTCCGCACACGTTAAAATGTGCGCAACTCTGCTGTCGTTGCGCAGGCACTGCAGCATGTAGTCGCTCATGTGTGCCAGGCTCCCCAGAGGTAAGGACAAGCTGTCCTCTGTGGGAGGCGTATCGTCATCGTCCTCCGTATCCCCCAGCCACGCACCAGTGATGGGCCTGAGCTGTGTCGGGTGCCACCCCGCTGTGAACCTGCTTCATCCTCATCCTCCTCCACCTCCTCCTCATCCTCCTCGTCCTCCAGTAGTGGGCCCTGGCTGGCCACATTTGTACCTGGCCTCTGCTGTTGCAAAAACCTCCCTCTGAGCCACTTCTAACAGACTGGCCTGAAAGTGCTAAAAATGACCCCTCATCCTCCTCCTCCTCCTGGGCCACCTCCTCTTCCATCATCGCCCTAAGCGTTTTCTCAAGGAGACATAGAAGTGGTATTGTAACGCTGATAACGGTGTCATCGCCACTGGCCATGTTGGTGGAGTACTCGAAACAGCGCAACAGGGCACACAGGTCTCGCATGGAGGCCCAATCATTGGTGGTGAAGTGGTGCTGTTCCGCAGTGCGACTGACGCGTGCGTGCTGCAGCTGAAACTCCACTATGGCCTGCTGCTGCTCGCACAGTCTCTCCAGCATGTGCAAGGTGGAGTTCCACCTGGTGGGCACGTCGCATATGAGGCGGTGAGCGGGAAGGCCGAAGTTCCGCTGTAGCGCAGACAGGCAGAGCAGCGGCAGGATGTGAATGCTCGGAAGCGCGCACAGACGGCCCTCACTTTATGCAGCAGCTCTGACATGTCGGGGTAGTTGTGAATGAACTTCTGCACCACCAAATTCAGCACATGCGCCAGGCAAGGGATGTGCGTCAAACCGGCTAGTCCCAGAGCTGCGACGAGATTTCGCCCATTATCGCACACCACCAGGCCGGGCTTGAGGCCCACCGGCAGAAACCACTCGTCGGTCTGTTGTTCAATACCCCGCCACAACTCCTGCGCGGTGTGGGGCCTGTCCCCAAACATATGAGTTTCAGAATGGCCTGCTGACGCTTACCCCGGGCTGTGCTGAAGTTGGTGGTGAAGGTGTGTGGCTGACTGGATGAGCTGGTGGAAGCAGAGGAGGAGGAAGCCGAGAAGGAGGAGGAGGCTACAGGAGGCAAAGAATGATGCCCTGCGATCCTTGGCGGTGGAAGGACGTGCGCCAAGGAACTCTCCGCCTGGGGCCCAGCCGCCACTACATTTACCCAGTGTGCAGTTAGGAGATATCGTCCCTAGCCGTGCTTACTGGTCCACGTATCTGTGGTTAGGTGGACCTTGCCACAGATGGCGCTGCGCAGTGCAACACTTGATTTTATCGGATACTTGGTTGTGCAGGGAAGGCACGGCTGTCTTGGAGAAGTAGTGGCGGCTGGGAACAACATACTGTGGGACAGCCATGGACATCAGCTGTTTGAAGCTGTCTGTGTCCACTCAGCCTGAATGACAGCATTTCAAAGGCCAGTAGTTTAGAAATGCTGGCATTCAGGCCCAAGGCTCGAGGGTGGCTAGGTGGGAATTTACGCTTTCTCCAAGGTTTGTGAGATGGAGAGCTGAACGCTGCCGTGTGACATGGTGGAGATGCTTGGTGACGCAGGTGGTGGTGTCGGTGGCACATCCTCTGTTTGGTGGGCGGCAGGTGCCAACGTTCCTCCCGAGGCGGAGGAAGAGGCCGAGGCAGCAGCAGAAGAGGGAGCAGGGGGAGCCTAGAGTGAGTTCCTTGCTTTTAAGGTGTTTACTCCACTGCAGTTCATGCTTTGCATGTAGATGCCTGGTCATGCAGGTTGTGCTAAGGTTCAGAACGTTAATGCCTCGCTTCAGGATCTGATGGCACAGCGTGCAAACCACTCGGGTCTTGTCGTCAGCACATTGTTTAAAGAAGTGCCATGCCAGGGAACTCCTTGAAGCTGCCTTTGGGGTGCTCGGTCCCTGGTGGCGGTGGCCAGTAGCAGGCGAACTCTCTTGGCGGCGGCTGGTCTGCTTTTGCCCCTGCTCCCTCTTTTGCTACGCTGTTGGCTCGGTCTCACCACTGCCTCTTCCTCTGAACTATGAAAGTCAGTGGCACGACCTTCATTCCATGTGGGGTCTAGGACCTCATCGTCCCTGCATCGTCTTCCACACAGTCTTCCTCCCTGACCTCCTGTTCGGGTCTGCACACTGCAGAAAGACGCAGCAGTTGGCACCTGTGTTTCGTCATCATCAGAGACGTGCGGACTCCGATGAGGTGGTATTCCCATGTCCTCATCATCAGGAAACATCAGTGGTTGTGCATCAGTGCATTCTATGTCTTCCACCACTGGGGAAGGGCTAGGTGGATTCCCTTGGGAAACCCTGCCAGCAGAGTCTTCAAACAGCATAAGAGACTGCTGCATAACTTGAGGCTCAGACAGTTTCCTGATATGCATGGGGGTGATGTGACAGACTGATGGGCTTGGTTTTCAGGCGCCACCTGTGCGCTTTCTGCAGAAGACTGGGTGGGAGATAATGTTGTGAACGTGCTGGATCCACTGTCGGCCACCCAATTGACTAGCGCCTGTACCTGCTCAGGCCTTACCATCCTTAGAACGGCATTGGGCCCCACCAAATATCGCTATAAATTCTGGCGGGTACTGGAACCTGAGGTAGTTGGTTCACTAGGACGTGTGGCTGTGGCAGAATGCATACCTCACAGAAAAAAGATGCACCACATGGATAAGCAACTGACACCACTGGCTAATCCCACACTCTGGTGTTAAAGCTGAGAGATTCGCCAATATTTCCAATCAGAACATATCGAGCCCCTTTAGGCACCCCTTCACGGTATCTCAGCATGACATGGGGTCCTACCACTAGACTACCTATGTGTGTGTGAACAAGGTCTGAACAGGTATTAAGCAAGCCTACAGCCTCTCCCACTCACCTGCATTGCAGGACCAACACATGCAATGGGGAACAAATGAGGCCGCAAGCTACACCTACAACAGACCATGTGACACCGGCTTCCAGGTGCAACAGAATGTTTACCAGCCATATGCAATGGCAAATTCAATACATATAAAACAAGAATCACAAAATAAACGTGGCCTAAATGGGTGGGACTGCTCCAGACCCCAAACACTGTGGCGTGTTTCTAACTGGGGGCAGTTCCTCGCATGTGGTTCGCAGCGAACGGCTATCCCCAGCAAAAATTGCATACAATGGAGGATGCCGGCGCGAACCACAAGCACCACACAAACATCCTACACAAAATAAAACATGTGCGGATGAAAATATATAAACACATAACTCACAGAAAAAAGATGCACCACATGGATAAGCAACTGACAACACTGGCTAATCCCTCACTCTGGTGTTAAAAGCTGAGAGATTCGCCAATATTTCCAATCAGGAACATATCGGAGCCCCTTTAGGCACCACTACACGGTATCTCAGCATGACATGGGGTCCTACCACTAGACTACCTATGGTGTGTGAACAAGGTCTGAACAGGTATTAAGCAGCCTACAGCCCCATCCCACTCACCTGCACTGCAGGACCAACAATGCAATGGGGAACAAATGAGGCCGCAAGCTACACCTACAACAGACCATGTGACACCGGCTTCCAGGTGCAACAGAATGTTTACCAGCCATATGCAATGGCACATTCAATACATATAAAACAAGAATCACAAAAATAAACGTGGCCTAAATGGGTGGGACTGCTCCAGACCCCAAACACTGTGGCGTGTTTCTAACTGGGGGGCAGTTCCTCGCATGTGGTTCGCAGCGAACGGCTATCCCCAGCAAAAATTGCATACAATGGAGGATGCCGGCGCGAACCACAAGCACCACACAAACATCCTACACAAAATAAAACATGTGCGGATGAAAATATATAAACACATAACTCACAGAAAAAAGATGCACCACATGGATAAGCAACTGACAACACTGGCTAATCCTCACTCTGGTGTTAAAAGCTGAGAGATTCGCCAATATTTCCAATCAGGAACATATCGGAGCCCCTTTAGGCACCACTACACGGTATCTCAGCATGACATGGGGTCCTACCACTAGACTACCTATGGTGTGTGAACAAGGTCTGAACAGGTATTAAGCAGCCTACAGCCCCATCCCACTCACCTGCACTGCAGGACCAACAATGCAATGGGGAACAAATGAGGCCGCAAGCTACACCTACAACAGACCATGTGACACCGGGTTCCAGGTGCAACAGAATGTGTTACAAGCCATATGCAATGGGCACATTCAATACATATAAAACAAGAATCACAAATACACAGCAAAATGCAATTTTTGCTGTGGCAGAATGGCCACGCCCTCTCCCAGCACCAGAGGGTACACTAACACCACCACGTCCGCGCTCCCCGTCCCTTATACTAGATGTTTTCCTCATTGTTACCGTCACTAAGCACCACAATAAGAAAAAATATTTGGCCCAATGTATTGATTTCAAATTCAGGCCTTTTTTACAGGCACCTAACACTATCTGCCTATTTATTTATGTAGCGTATTACACTAATCCAGACACAGCAGTAACCACTGATTTAGGGGAATATCTCTTTAGGGCTAGTATTTAGGCCCTGGATGAAAGGTATCCGTTTATGGACAGATTTACACTTGGCCTGCAACAGCTGGAACACCAGATTCAGGGTATTGCTATTTTGGCAATTGGAATTTCACCCCAGAACAAAATATATGTTTTTGCAGACACTATTATACTTTGCCAGCCACAGCTGAAACCACTGATTTATGGTATTGCTATTTTGGCAATTGAATTTCACCCCAGAACAAAATATATGTTTTGCAGGACACTATGAAACTTGGCCAGCCACAGCTGAGACCACTAGATTTATGGTATTGCTATTTTGGCAATTGAATTTCACCCCAGAACAAAATATATGTTTTTATGACACTATGAAACTTGGCCAGCCACAGCTGAAACTACTGATTTATGGTATTGCTATTTTGGCAATTGAATTTCACCCCAGAACAAAATATATGTTTTGCAGGACACTATGAAACTTGGCCAGCCACAGCTGAAACCACTAGATTTATGGTATTGCTATTTTGGCAATTGAATTTCACCCCAGAACAAAATATATGTTTTGCGGACACTATGAAACTTGGCCAGCCACAGCTGAAACCACTGATTTATGGTATTGCTATTTTGGCAATTGAATTTCACCCCAGAACAAAATATATAATTTGCAGGACACTATGAAACTTGGCCAGCCACAGCTGAAACCACTGATTTATGGTATTGCTATTTTGGCAATTGAATTTCACCCCAGAACAAAATATATGTTTTGCAGGACACTATGAAACTTGGCCAGCCACAGCTGAAACCACTGATTTATGTTATTGCTATTTTGGCAATTGAATTTCACCCCAGAACAAAATATATGTTTTTATGGACACTATGAAACTTGGCCAGCCATAGCTGAAACCACTGATTTATGGTATTGCTATTTTGGCAATTGAATTTCACCCCAGAACAAAATATATATTTTTAGCGGACACTATGAAACTTGGCCAGCCACAGCTGAAACCACTGATTTATGGTATTGCTATTTTGGCAATTGAATTTCACCCCAGAACAAAAATATATGTTTTGGCAGACACTATTATAACTTTGCCAGCCACAGCTGAGACCACTAGATTTATGGTATTGCTATTTTGGCAATTGAATTTCACCCCAGAACAAAATATATATATTTGCAGGACACTATGAAACTTGGCCAGCCACAGCTGAAACCACTGATTTATGGTATTGCTATTTTGGCAATTGAATTTCACCACAGAAAATTATCTATCCTTTGCCAGACAGCAGACAGTATTATACTTGCCAGCCAAAGCTGGAACACCAGATTTAAGGGATTGGTATTTGGGTAATTATAAGTTAACCCCTTAATAAAATATAGAAATTGCTAACCTGAGTTTCTAGGGTGACAACTGTAGTGCCAAGCCCCTGATGAGGATACAGCAAAAAACTAGTATTGATGGATTGATGGTGGCAGCTTGTCTCTGGTGCACCACAAGTCACAAAATGGCCTCCGATCACCCCAGAAACTAAGTGACAGAAACGCCTGTGCAGCCTAAAACCAGTGAGCAAGTAACTGGCGAAGTTCAATCATTCACAGCTGTAGATCGATCACATCATCAGGTGCTAGTTGCTGACTCTTCCCTGCCTAATCACGCCCCCTCACAGAAGCTTTCTGCCTCCCTCTCTCTACACTAATTAGAGCAGTGTGACAGTGGCGACTACGTGACTCCAGCTTAAATGGAGGCTGAGGTCACATGTTGCCACTGGCCAATCACAGCCATGCCATTAGTAGGCAGTGGCTGGGATGTGCTGCTCTAGGCAGAAGTAAGCAGCTAGCCCTGATTGGCTGCTGTGCAGCCCACAGAAAGCGAAGTAATCGCCAACAACGGACCCGAACCCAAACTTTTTTGAAAATGTTCGCGCCGGTCCGGTCCCTAGACACCCCAAAATTCGGCGCCAGGACCCGAACTGTGCTCGAACTGTGTGCTCAACACTACCCCTGACTTCTCCACTCCCACCAGAGGAGAGCTGAGCTGATGAGGAACAAAAATGCAATTAAAAACGTAGGCTGTATGATGCACTCTGATCAACTAACAAGATTCAGATGAACCACTTTTCAATGCAAAAAAAGGGCATATGTTTGGAATCTTGTTTCTCCATCACGCCCTCCTCCTCTGCCTCCTCTCCATACAGATTATATATGCCCTCACTACAATATTTTGTAGGGTTCTCGCTCGGCTTCAGGCCCTCACCCGCAAATGTTTTTATATGTGTCTGCTCATCTTTAGGCCATCATTGCAATGTTTTATGGGGTTAAACGAACTGTCGGCCCCGACAACTCCTAATGTTTGCAGGAAATCTGCAATTACCTAGTAGTACTGAGCGCATAGGGCAATATTTTTAATTTAAGATATTTCACAAATTGGGAAGGCTGAATATTTGCCATAAATTAGCAAGTTCAGGAGTCGTGATCTCCAGTCAATTCTACTTATTTAAAAACGTGCAATGTAATATATTCGCGATTAGGAATATCTCGCGATCAACACTAAGGGGTAGGCAAACTATTCCAGCTGCAACGGCTGGGATGTTGCTAAGTGCCAAAGATCCGGAATCCTTGGGTCGCGGTCATGCACTTTTCTTCATGAAGGCTTCAAAAAGGTCTGAAAACCAACACATTGAAAGTTCACTTTAAGGCAATAAACGTGCAGCAGCAAGGAAGATTCACAAATAATCAGTTGATCCACACTTTTTTCAAAAGCCTTGAAAAATATTAATCTTTTCCTAGCCATCTCTCCAGTTCCATCCTGGATTCTGTCTGATCGTATTGTCCGCCTTGTGTAAACCACCATTTGAGTCCAGAGAAGTAAGCTTCCATAAACATCTTTCTGCAAAAGCCTTGTTTCTAGTAGCATTTAGCACACAGATTTATGGGGGCACTATCTAATCCCAGAGAACCATATTTAGAGAGACTTAGGCCATTGTTTGAATCCCACGTTATTTATCAGATTTTTTACTCAAGGTTGCTTTTAACTGGGAGTAATATTAACTGAGATATCTCTACCAGTAATTAGATGAATAGACTTGAAACCAGACTTGTAAAGTCACCTCCCGGGATGTCAGGTATACCTAACTACACCTTCAAGTCACCGCATCAACCAGAAATCAGAGAATCTCTTTACAGCACCACGGCTAGCAAAGTGTAAAAGCCAGTAGAGCAACCTGGCAAGATGATTAAACAGACAATATCAATATCCACAATGAATTACAGTGTACATTACTGTTAACCATCTCAGACAAGATCTATGGCTTATAGTCCTAGCTGAGCTGACAAGTCCCATTGGAACAAATTCCAGGGCTGCAGTCTGGCACATCCATATAACACAGCTGATTACATCTGGGCAGCAGAAGAGGCTTTTTTGGCAATGAGTGCAACAGTTGGCAGCCAATGCCCCCTCCCTTGAAAGTACTGTTTTAAAGTCCCTTTGGTGTGTGCCGCCAAGGACGATCAGGAAAATGAAAATTTCATCATCAGGAGCTCATGAACTGAGGCAGCAAAATATATCACCAAATGCCTTTGGGGTGCTCGGTCCCTGGTGTCGGTGGCCAGTAGCAGGCGAACTCTCTTGGCGGCTGGTCTGCTTTGCCCCCTGCTCCCTCTTTTGCTACGCTGTTGGCTTGGTCTCACCACTGTCTCTTCCTCTGAACTATGAAAGTCTGTGGCACGACCTTCATTCCATGTGGGGGTCTAGGACCTCATCGTCCCCTGCATCGTCTTCCACACAGTCTTCCTCCCTGACCTCCTGTTCGGTCTGCACACTGCAGAAAGACGCAGCAGTTGGCACCTGTGTTTCGTTATCATCAGAGATGTGCGGACTCCGATGAGGTGGTATTCCCATGTCCTCATCATCAGGAAACATCAGTGGTTGTGCATCAGTGCATTCTATGTCTTCCACCACTGGGGAAGGGCTAGAGTGGATTCCTTGGAAAACCCTGCCAGCAGAGTCTTCAAACAGCATAAGAGACTGCTGCATAACTTGAGGCTCAGACAGTTTCCCTGATATGCATGGGGGATGTGACAGACCGATGGGCTTGGTTTCCAGGCGCCACCTGTGCGCTTTTGCAGAAGACTGGGTGGGAGATAATGTTGTGAACGTGCTGGATCCACTGTCGGCCACCCAATTGACTAGCGCCTGTACCTGCTCAGGCCTTACCATCCTTAGAACGGCATTGGGCCCCACCAAATATCGCTGTAAATTCTGGCGGGTACTGGAACCTGAGGTAGTTGGTTCACTAGGACGTGTGGCTGTGGCAGAATGCATACCTCACAGAAAAAGATGCACCACATGGATAAGCAACTGACACCACTGGCTAATCCCACACTCTGGTGTTAAAGCTGAGAGATTCGCCAATATTTCCAATCAGGAACATATCGGAGCCCCTTTAAGCACCCCTTCACGGTATCTCAGCATGACATGGGGTCCTACCACTAGACTACCTATGGTGTGTGAACAAGGTCTGAACAGGTATTAAGCAGCCTACAGCCCCTCCCACTCACCTGCATTGCAGGACCAACAATGCAATGGGGAACAAATGAGGCTGCAAGCTACACCTACAACAGACCATGTGACACCGGGTTCCAGGTGCAACAGAATGTTTACCAGCCATATGCAATGGCAAATTCAATACATATAAAACAAGAATCACAAAATAAACGTGGCCTAAATGGGTGGGACTGCTCCAAACCCCAAACACTGTGGCGTGTTTCTAACTGGGGGCAGTTCCTCGCATGTGGTTCGCAGCGAACGACTATCCCCAGCAAAAATTGCATACAATGGAGGATACCGGCACGAACCACAAGCACCACACAAACATCCTACACAAAATAAAACATGTGCGGATGAAAATATATAAACACATACCTCACAGAAAAAAGATGCACCACATGGATAAGCAACTGACAACACTGGCTAATCCCTCACTCTGGTGTTAAAAGCTGAGAGATTTGCCAATATTTCCAATCAGGAACATATCGGAGCCCCTTTAAGCACCCCTTCACGGTATCTCAGCAGGACATGGGGTCCTACCACTAGACTACCTATGGTGTGTGAACAAGGTCTGAACAGGTATTAAGCAGCCTACAGCCTCCTCCCACTCACCTGCATTGCAGGACCAACAATGCAATGGGGAACAAATGAGGCTGCAAGCTACACCTACAACAGACCATGTGACACCGGGTTCCAGGTGCAACAGAATGTTTACCAGCCATATGCAATGGCACATTCAATACATATAAAACAAGAATCACAAAAATAAACGTGGCCTAAATGGGTGGGACTGCTCCAAACCCCAAACACTGTGGCGTGTTTCTAACTGGGGGCAGTTCCTCCGCATGTGGTTCGCAGCGAACGGCTATCCCCAGCAAAAATTGCATACAATGGAGGATACCGGCGCGAACCACAAGCACCACACAAACATCCTACACAAAATAAAACATGTGCGGATGAAAATATATAAACACATACCTCACAGAAAAAAGATGCACCACATGGATAAGCAATTGACAACACTGGCTAATCCCTCACTCTGGTGTTAAAAGCTGAGAGATTCGCCAATATTTCCAATCAGGAACATATCGGAGCCCCTTTAAGCACCCCTTCACGGTATCTCAGCATGACATGGGGTCCTACCACTAGACTACCTATGGTGTGTGAACAAGGTCTGAACAGGTATTAAGCAGCCTACAGCCCCCTCCCACTCACCTGCATTGCAGGACCAACAATGCAATGGGGAACAAATGAGGCTGCAAGCTACACCTACAACAGACCATGTGACACCGGGTTCCAGGTGCAACAGAATGTTTACCAGCCATATGCAATGGCACATTCAATACATATAAAACAAGAATCACAAAAATACACAGCAAAAATGCAATTTTGCTGTGGCAAAATAGCCACGTCCTCTCCCAGTACTAGAGGTACACTAACACCACCACGTCCGCCTCCCGTCCCTTAATAGATGTTTTCCTCATTGTTACCGTTCACCAAGCACCACAATAAGAAAAAAATATTTGGCCCAATGTATTGATTTCAAATTCAGGCCTTTTTTTACAGGCACCTAACACTATCTGCCTATTTATTTATGTAGCGTATTACACTAATCCAGACACAGCAGTAACCACTGATTTAGGGAATTTCTCTTTTAGGGCTAGTATTTAGGCCCTGGATGAAAGGTATCCGTTTATGGACAGATTTACACTTGGCCTGCAACAGCTCGAACACCAGATTCAGGAGTATTGCTATTTTGGCAATTGAATTTCACCGCAGAACAAAATATATGTTTTTGCAGACACTATTATACTTTGCCATCCACAGCGGAAACCACTTATTTATGGAATTGCTATTTTGGCAATTGAATTTCACCCCAGAAAGAAATATATCCTTTGCAGGACACTATGAAACTTGGCCAGCCACAGCTGTGACACAAGATTTATGGTATTGCTATTTTGGCAATTTAATTTCACCCCAGAACAAAATATATGTTTTTGCGGACACTATGAAACTTGGCCAGCCACAGCTGAAACCACTGATTTATGGTATTGCTATTTTGGCAATTGAATTTCACCCCAGAACAAAATATATGTTTTTAAGGACACTATGAAACTTGGCCAGCCACAGCTGAAACCACTGATTTATGGTATTGCTATTTTGACAATTGAATTTCACCCCAGAACAAAATATATGTTTTTGCGGACACTATGAAACTTGGCCAGCCACAGCTGAAACCACTGATTTATGGTATTGCTATTTTGGCAATTGAATTTCACCCCAGAACAAAATATATAATTTGCAGGACACTATGAAACTTGGCCAGCCACAGCTGAAACCCCTGATTTATGGTATTGCTATTTTGGCAATTGAATTTCACCCCAGAAAAAAATATATCATTTGCAGGACACTATGAAACTTGGCCAGCCATAGCTGAAACCACTGATTTATGTTATTGCTATTTTGGCAATTGAATTTCACCCCAGAACAAAATATATGTTTTTGCGGACACTATGAAACTTGGCCAGCCATAGCTGAAACCACTGCTTTATGGTATTGCTATTTTGGCAATTGAATTTCACCCCAGAACAAAATATATAATTTGCAGGACACTATGAAACTTGGCCATCCACAGCTGAAACCACTGATTTATGGTATTGCTATTTTGGCAATTGAATTTCACCCTAGAACAAAATATATGTTTTTGCAGACACTATGAAACTTGGCCAGCCACAGCTGAAACCACTGATTAATGGTATTGCTATTTTGGCAATTGAATTTCACCCCAGAACAAAATATATAATTTGCAGGACACTATGAAACTTGGCCATCCACAGCTGAAACCACTGATTTATGGTATTGCTATTTTGGCAATTGAATTTCACCACAGAAAATTATCTATCCTTTGCCAGACAGCAGACAGTATTATACTTGGCTAGCCAAAGCTGGAACACCAGATTTAAGGGATTGGTATTTGGGTAATTATAGTTAACCCCTTAATAAAATATAGAAATTGCTATCCTGAGTTTCTAGGGGTGACAATTAGCAGAGCCAAGCCCCTGATGTAGGATATAGCAAAAAAAACTAGTATTGATGGATTGATGGTGGCAGCTTGTTCTGGTGCACCACAAGTCACAAAATGGCCTCCGATCACCCCAGAAACTAAGTGACAGAAAAACGCTCTGTGCAGCCTAAAAACCAGTGAGCAAGTAACTAGCAGAAGTTCAATCATTCACAGCTGTAGATCGATCACTTCATTAGGTGCTGTTGCTGACTTTTCCCTGCCTAATCTCGCCCTCACAGAAGCTGCGTCCTCTCTCTACACTAATTAGAGCAGTGTGACGTGCGGCGCTACGTGACTCCAGCTTAAATAGAGGCTGGGTCACATGCTGCACTGGCCAATCACAGCCATGCCATTAGTAGGCATGGCTGTGATGTGCTCTTAGGCAAGAAGTAAAACGCTAGCTGATTGGCTGCTGTGCAGCCCTACAGAAAGCGAGAAGTAATCGCCGAACAACGGACCCGAACCCAAACTTTTTTGAAAATGTTCGGGTTCGGGTCCGTGTCCCGAACACCCCAAAATTCGGTACGAACCCGAACTATGCTCGAACTGTGTGCTCAACACTACCCCTGACTTCTCCACTCCACCAGAGGAGAGCTGAGCTGATGAGGAACAAAAATGCAATTTAAATGTATGCTTTATAATGCACTCAATCCACAAGATTCAGATGTACCCTTTTCAATGCAAAAAAGGGTATATGTTTGAATCTTGTTTTCTCATACGCCTCCTCCTCTGCCTCCTCTTCCATACAGATTATATATGCCCTCACTACAATATTTTGTAGGGTTCGCTCGGCTTCAGGCCCTCACCTCAAATGTTTTATATGGTCTGCTCATCTTTAGGCCATCACTGCAATGTTTTATGGGGTTCGCTCGGCTTCAGGCCCCCACCTCTAATGTTTTATAAAATCTGCTTACCTGTAGTAATGAGCGGCATAGGCAATATTTTAATTTAAGATATTTCACAAATTTGTGGCTGAATATTTGCCATAAATTAGCAAGTTCAAGAATTCGTGATCTCCAGTCAATTTACTTATTTAAAAATCGGCAATGTAATATATTCGCGATTAGAATATTCGCGATCAACACTAAGGGGTAGGCAACTATCCTATTGGTTGCTAGGGATGTTGCTAAGTGCCAAAGATCCGGAATTCCTAAATGCGGTCATACACTTTCTTCATGAAGGCTTCAAAAAAGGTCTGAAAACCAACACATTGAAAGTTCACTTTAAGGCAATAAATGTGCAGCAGCAAGGAAGATTCACAAATAATCAGTTGATCCACACTTTTTTCAAAGCCTTGAAAAATATTAATCTTTCCTACCATTCTCCAGTTCCATCCTGGATTCTGTCTGATGTATTGTCCGCCTTGTGTAAACCACCATTTGAGCCAGAGAAATAAGCTTCCATAAAACATCTTTCTGCAAAAGCCTTGTTTCTAGTAGCATTTGCGTCAGCGAGACGTATAAGTGACCTACAGCCCTATCCTGCAGAGAACCATATTTAAGAGACTTAGGCCATTGTTTGGTCCTACGCACTATGCCGGATTTTTTACCCAAGGTTGCTTTAACTGCTAATATTAACCAAGAGATATCTCTACCAGTAATTCAGATGAATACTGAAAACCAAGATCAAAGTCATCTCCCTCGATGTCAGGAGAATAGTTCTGAACTACCTTCAAGTCACCGCATCATTCAGAAAATCAGAGAATCTCTTTTACAGCACCACGGGCCAAATAAGTGTAAAAAAGCCAGTAGAGCAACCTTGGCAAGATAGATTAAACAGACAATAGAATTGGCCAACTCAATGGCTGAATTACAGTGTACATTACTGTTAAACGCTCATTCGACAAGATCTATGGCTTAGTCCTGGGCTGAGCTGACACAAGTCCCATTGGAACAAATCTCCAGGGCTGCAAAACGTTGACCTTCGTTAGACACTACAGGCTTGACATCTGGGCAGCAGAAGAGGCTTTTTTGGCAAATGAGTGTTACAGTTGGCAGCCAATGCTCCCTCCCTTTGAGTACTGTTTTAAAGTCCCTTTGGTGTGTGCTGCCAAGGACGATCAGGAAAATGAAAATTTACTCACCAAAAATTTTGTTTCCTGGAGTCCGTAGGCAGCAAAATATACTCACCCTTAAAATAAATTATTTCTGCCTACAATGTTTGTTGTGTGAGGCTATATAATGGGAGGTACTATGCTAATTTATTAATCTATGGCTTGCAAATTGGTCTCTATGTCTGATTGTACCTAGGGGACTTAACCCTTTGGTGTGTGCTGCCTATTGACTCCAGGAAACAAAGATTTTGGTGAGTAAATTTTTGTTATATGTTCTTAAGCCATTTTTGGGGTGTCTTAGTGGGAACAAAATTCACCATTGTGTGGTGAAGTGAGACAATTACACCCTTTTTGGGGTTTATTAATTTCCTTTTTATTTATTTATTTGATCTAACAGTATTTCATACAGAAAAGTGACAGGCCCTGCACAGGGGAGGGGCACAGGTCTAAATGTTTCTGGTGCAGGCACAGGTCGCAGCAGAGTAAGGGGGCATGGCAGCAGGGGTCACTTCGAGAAGCCTGAGCTCCCGGTGTCATCTAGCGGTCGTGTCTTGACAAGCAACCCAGCGTTTCTTGAATGGTTGACTCGGTCATCCACTTTGTCCCAAGTGACATCAAACACCCCCAGCCAAGAGTCGGTAGGTTCGTCAGACACAATCCTTAGCTGGCATAGCCCAGGAGCAGGCACTGTGCTCAACCTGCCTCTGTCCTTTTCTGTTCCCTCAGCCAGAGAAGTATTATATGCTGTGGGCTCAGCTCCACTATACAGCGAGGGCTAGCTACTAGAAGATAGTCAGCAGCTACTGCCCAGCCAAGATCTGGAGTAGACATCCGCCACTTCCTCCGGTAGGTGGGCAAGTAGTGATGAGGAGAGTGGCGTGGGAGCTGGTGTTGAGAGCAATCAGGCTCCTGGCTCAGAGACTGTTGAGGAGGACATCAGTGACATGCAGACAGTACAGGATGATGATGTAGCCAATCACAATTGGGTGCCGGGTGAGGAAGGGGTTTCATCATCATCAATAGAAGAGGGTTGCAGCTTGCGCGTGGGCAGCAAGTCGGTAGCATGGCCGGGAGTCAGCAGGGTGGCAGCAGTGGAGGTCGGGAGCCAAGCGTGCCCAGGGTAGACCACCTGCTTCGCAAGGAGCCTACCTGTCCAGAGAGAAACGATGCAGGGGTTCACGAAGGCAGCAGCGGTAGCAGTCAGTCAGTGCGGAGTGTTGGAGTTAAAGCACCCACTCGGCAGTGTGTCAGCCGAAAGGAACTGTCTGTATTTATGGTCAAGGACAATATATGTCCTTTCTGGCCCACTGGTTCCTGCCCAGCCAACCCAGCAACTTGGCCAGGTGACGTCACTTCTGCCTCCACGTTCTCATGCAATTTTTCCTACGACAATGTCCGCCTCTGCCTCCTCATCCTCCACCGTGTCTTTAGCCTCCACTGCAGGGACAATTCACAGTGCCCCACCAGCATACCATATGTGCAGGGCACGACGATGTCACGCTGTTCTACACCTAGTTTTTCTGGGTGAACAGAGTCACAAAGGGGAGGAAAAGATCTGTGTACTTCATAAAGAGTTCGAATCCTGGCTTTCTCCACGACAACTCAAAGTTGGACCCATGGTGACTTACAATGGGAAGAACATGGTGTCGGCGCTGCGTCAAGAAGGGATGAGCCATGCACCCTGCATGGCACATGTATTTAAGCTGGTTGTCAAAGTGTCATGAAGTCTTCCACTTATCTTCAAGAAATCCTAAAAATGGCCAGGAAACTTTGCATGCATTTTAGCCACTCGTACACACAAAGTACACCCTTCTTGAGCTGCAGCTGCAGGGCGGGCATCCCCAACAAAGGTTGATATGCAATGCTTCCACCCTTTGGAATTACATCCTCCATATGTTGGACCGAATACATGAACAGAGAAAGGCTATAAACGATTTCTTAATGATCCATGCAGACAGGAGTACTCCCCTATGTACCTTCGATGTCAGCCAGTGGCAGCTGATGCATGACACCTGCCGTTTGCTCAGACCCTTTGAGGATGCCACGCTACTTCATTACACTGCTTCAAATCCTACAACAGATGCTGATAAATATGGCTGGTCAGGGATTGGAGACATGGCGACTACATTTCACGGATACATGAGCCCTGTCTGGCTAAACTAAAGGAGGGGGAGGACATTGGAGCACAAGCAATGTGTAGCAAAAGGTTTTTCTACACAGGTGACAAGAGAGGAGGAGCAGGAGCAGCCGGAGGAGCAAGAGGGAGATGAGTTAGACAAGGCAGATTACCCACAATGTAGGGTCAGACATCACAGTGCTACTGTGAAGGGGGGACAATATCTGGGCATAGCTACTGTAAAGGGCACATATCTGGGCATAACTATTGTAAAGTGGGCACATATCTGGGCATAGCTACTGTAAAGGGGCACATATCTAGCATTGCTACGGTGAAGGGGGCACATATCTAGGCATAACTATGTCACGGCCTTTGGTGTTCGCTGTGACACGGTTGCCGTGCATGCTGTTGCCAGTGTCAATATGTTGTGGTTGCAGTTGTAGGTGCCTTCTCCTTTCTCTTGGGGCCTTCACTGCCTAGTACCAGAGGGACTTATTATCTAGCTGGTGGGGATTTAGGTGTGCAGTTGTACTCCAGCCTTGCTTGGTGTTGGAGCTTTGCTCCTTTCCTGGGTGCTTCTGCCCAGTCCTTAAGAGCCACCTTGTTGGACATACTGTCACGATGGGGAGTGGGGGCAACTCCCCACCTTACGGAGGAACAACACACAGGGAAACGTCTTGCATACATGCTGGGACAAACAACACCAATAGACCAGACATGTAACTACAAACAAGATGTACACCCCACCCTGCACATAAACCCACACCAAACATACAAAAAGAGAGGTAGGGTGCATGGAGGATACATAAGGAAGACAATTTATGTCCAACAAGGTGGCCCTCAAGCTCCAACACCAAACAAGGCTGGAGTACAACTGACTCCAGTCTGGAAGGACACACCTAAATCCCCACCAGCTAGATAATAAAACCCTTTGGCACCAGACATTGAAGGTGCCAGGAGAAAGGAGAAGGCACCTACATGCTGCAACCACAACATGTTGCCGCTGGCAACAGCAGGCACGGCAACTGTGTCACAGCGAATACCAAAGGCCGTGAAAAACTATTGTGAAGGGGGCATAAATCTGGCATAGCAACTGTGAAGGGGTCACATATCTGGGCCTAACTATTGTGAAGGAGGCACAAATCTGGCATAGCTACTGTCAATTGGGCATATATTTGGGCATAACTACTGTGAAGGGGGCACAAATCTTGGCATAGCGACAATAAAGGGGGCATATATCTTGGCACAACTATAGTGCAGGGGGCATAAATCTGGCATAGCTACTGTGAAAGGAGCACATATCTGACATATCTACAGTGAAGGGGACACATATCTGGGCACAACTACTGTGAAATGGGCACAGAGCTAGGCATAACTGCTGTGAAGGGGGCACAGATCTAGGCATAACTTCTGTGAAGTGGGCACATATCTGGGCATATTAACTGTGAAGAGGGTACATATCTGGACATAACTAATGTGAAATGGGCACATATCTGGGAATAGCTACTCTGAAGGGGTCACATATCTGGGCATAACTACTGTGAATGGGCCATCTCTGGGCATAACTACTGTGAAATGGGCACAGATCTGGGCATAACTGCTTTGAAGGGGTCACAAATCTGGACATAACTATTGTGAAGGGGGCACATATCTGGCATAGGTACTGTCAAGGGGGCACATATTTGGGCATAACTACTGTGAAGGGGGAACATATCTGGGCATAGGTACTGTGAATGGGGCATATATATGGGCATAATTTTTGTGAAGGTAGCATAAATCTGGCATAGCTACTGCGAAGGGGCACATATCTGGGCATTTTAACTGTGAAGAGGGCACATATCTGGACATAACTAATGTGAAATAGGCACATATCTGGGAATAACTACTCTGAAGGGGGCACATATTTGGGCATAACTACTGTGAATGGGCCATCTCTAGGCATAACTACTGTGAAATGGGCACAGATCTGGGCACAACTGCTTTGAAGGGGTCACAAATCTGGACATAACTATTGTGAAAGGGGCACATATCTGGCATAGGTACTGTGAAGGGGGCACATATTTGGGCATAACTACTGTGAAGGCGGCACATATCTAGGCATAGGTACTGTGAATGGGGCATATATCTGGGCATAACTATTGTGAAGGTAGCATAAATCTGGCATAGCTACTGCGAAGAGCACATATCTGGGCAAAACTATTGTGAAGGAGGCAAAAATCTGGCATAGCTACTGTCAAGGGGGCACATATTTGGGCATAACTACTGTGAAAGGGGAACATATCTGGGCAAAGCTACTGTGAAAGAGGCATATATCCTACATAGCTACTGTGAAGGAGGCACATATCTGGGCATAGCTACTGTGAAGGGGGCACACATGTGGGCATAACTAATGCGAAGGAGGAACATATTTGGGCAAAGCTACTGTGAATGGGCATCTCTGGGCATAACTGCTTTGGAGGGGGCACATATCTGGGTATAACTACTGTGAAGGGGGCACATATCTGAGCATAACTACTGTGAAGGGGGCAAACCTTGAGCTGTGTAAGGGGCCCCAAAATTTCTGATGGCAGCCCTGCATATCTGGGCATAGGTACTGTGAAGGTGGCATCTCTGGGCATAACTACTGTGAAATGGGAACATCTGGGTATAGCTACTGTGAAGGGGGCACAGTGTGGAATTGCTACTATATGCAGGTAGAAAGGGGGAATAATTACAATGTGGGGGCATTAAGGTTGTGTAAAGTTATGCTTTGGGCAGAGTTAGAGGCGTGACCTCTAGTATGAAAAAATGTATATACATATTGTAAACATATTCACAAGGTGTTTTTTATTTGCACATATATGTTTATATTTGTATGTATTGTTTGGTGGGGGGGCAGGTACATTCCTTGCACAGGGGCCCTCTGCTGCCTGTGCCTGCTTGTATGTATATATATATATATATATTTACACTGAACAAAAATATAAACACAACACTTTCGATTTTGCTCCCATTCTGCATGAGCTGAACTCAAAGATCTGAAACATTTTCTACATACACAAAAGACCCTTTGCTCTCAAATATTGTTCACAAATCTGTCTAAATCTGTGTTAGTGAGCACTTCTCCTTTGCTGAGATAATCCATCCCACCTCACAGGTGTGGCATATCAAAGTGCTGATTACACAGCATGAATATTGCCCAGGTGTGCCTTAAACTTCCCACAATCAAAGGACACTCTGAAATGTGCGGTTTGATCACACAGCACAATGCCACAGCGCTTGAGGGAGCGTGCAATTGGCATGCTGACTGCAGGAATGTCTACCAGAGCGCCCATGCAATGAATGTTCATTTTCTACCATAAACTGTCTCCAAAGGCGTTTCAGAGAATTTGGCAGTACATCCAACGACCTCACAACCGCAGACCACGTGTAACCACACCAGCCCAGGACCTCCACATCCAGCATGTTCACCTCCATGATCGCCTGCCACCTGGACAGCTGCAGCAACAATCGGTTTGCGTAGCCAAAAATTTCTGCACAAAATGTCAGAAAGCATCTCAGGAAGCTAATCTGTATGCTCGTTGTCCTCATCGGGGTCTGGACCTGACTGCAGTTCGTTGCTGTAACCGACTTGAGTGGGCAAATGCTCATATTCGATGGCGTATGGCATCTCCATGACCATCACCTCGTGTTGCAGCATGATAATGCACGGCCCCATATTGCATGGATTTGTACACAATTCCTGGAAGCTAAAAACCTCCCAGTTCTTGCATGGCCAGCATACTCACCGGACATGTTACCCATTGAGCATGTTTGGGATGCTCTGGATCGGCTTGTTCCAGTTCCTGCCAATATTCTGCAACTTCGCACAGCTATTGAAGAGGAGAGGACCAACATTCCATAGGCCAAAATCAACAACCTGATCAACTCTATATGTTGCACTGCGTGAGGCGAATGGTGGCCACACCAGATACTGCCTTGTTTTCTGAATCCCCCCTCCCCTCCGCCCCTCAAAAAGGCAAAACTGTGCACATTTCAGAGTGTCCTTTTATTGTGGGCAGTCTAAGGCACACCTGTGCAATATTCATGCTGTCTCATTTCACCTTGATATGCCACACCTGTGAGGTGGAATGGATTATCCCAACAAAGGAGAAGTGCTCACTAACACAGATTTAGACAGATTTGTGAACAATATTTGAGAGTAATGGGTCTTTTGTGTATGTAGAAAATGTTTCAGATCTTTGAGTTCAGCTCATGCAAAATGGGAGCAAAACCAAAAGTGTTGGGTTTATAGTTTTGGTCAGTGTTTGTATGTGTACCATGTATATGATGTATTTATGTGTGTTGCATATATATGGTTTATGTATATGTACCCACCATTGAGTAGGGAACCTGTTGTTAAAAATGTTAATTCCACTTCTGACAGAACCACTTACTAGGCCCCTCCAGAAAAAGAAGAACCTGCTCCTTACGCATCATGAGGACCCACACGCCAGGCACCATAAGCGGCCTCGCTCTCAGGTAAGCCAAGGCCTGCAGCTCGCTCCCCACTTACTCAGGGAGAATTCCACCAACTGTCTGGACTCATTGAGCCAACAGGGAGAGCCCCCGCTCCGGCATCATCCAGCCAAGTGGGCTGCTCCCTGCCATCTGCACCAGAGCATCTTGACTGGGACTCCTTAAATGACGCTCGAACCCTGAGGTTCACTTCAGGACTTGAGCACTCAAGAAGCCTAGACCTCCTAACCCTAGTCCACACAAAGGGGGCACTGTAAACTCCTCCTGTCCCCTCAAAGCAGCCTTCAATGTCTGTTCCCTGATCCCATGGATTTCTGAACCGGCGAACTGGAACAGTGGCCTAACTGGCACAGTAAGCTCTCTCTGTTCCCCTTGTACAGCCTCCCGTGTCAACTCGGAGAGGTTTTTTATCACATCAAGGGATGTTCTGACCAAGTTGTCCTCCACCAGTGTCCAAAACATCACTTTTGTCAAAATTAACAAGGCATGGATCTAGAGAGATAAATAAATCTGATCTTGCTGACGGTGACCCATCATGCCATTGTCGCTGTCTGCCTGCCTATGGTTCTGTGCCATATAGATGCCACTGCTGCTATTACCTGTTGCCAATCTCCTACTGCCACCACTACTAATGCTACACAGCCAACACTACTATTCCACCAATACACATCCAATCTACTGCCTTGTCTGTTTCATGCTGTGCTGCTACGGCTGCCCCTACTGCTGCTGCCACATGCCAAAATTGTCCTACCTTTTCCACATCCACATTGTACTGTTACTACTCCCAATTAAAGGGAACCTGTCGTTAGTATTGACATAAAGAGCTGATTAAATATTTTTTCTGTGCATCCAGTCATTCCTAAACTGTCAATTTATATTCTGGAAAGTATTGTATTCATGTGAAAACCAACTTTAAAAAAGTCTATGACATCATGACCTGGTACCTCATGGAGTCCTCGGAGCATTGTTCTGACTGAGCAGAGTCACAAATCATATTCCAACTCTCAGGCTCTTTCTCCAAGACCTGCCCTCTGCCTCTCCCACACCTTCCCTTTGTTTCCTGATGTCCGTATCGGCAGAGCAAAATATCTTGCTGGCGCAGTAGTCTTCCATGCTCTCCAGAAATACAGACATGTGCAGTGAGCAATTAAAGCCAAGGTATATACAGCTCTGCTCAGTGTGCATGGAAGTCTTCTGAGGCAGCGTGAGATTATTTTTTTTTTTTACATAACATACATACATCACATAGAATACTTTTGAGCACAGACAAAGACAGCTTAGGAATAATTGGAGGATGCACAGTAAAAATATTAATTCAACTTTATATTTTAATCCTAACCACATGTTGCCTTTGAAAGGAATTTTTTTAGGCTTGTTCAAAACCAGCTACTCTTTTTCTGACAGGTAACACTTGTGTGTGTATAAATATAGGCAAACATCCTGCTCCCATTTTTGGACGCTTTGTCCGAACAAACCCCTATTTATTTTATTTTTTTTCTCAAAATCATGTGTGTTTCAACATCATCTGCCCCTGATAAGGGAAAATTTGTAGAAGCTTCGGAATATGAAAAAGCATAACACATGTGCTGGCACTGTATAACGTGTTTACCCACAGCTATGTATGTCAGTGACACTTAGACATCATTTACTATTGCTGTCATTGCGTTCATAAACTTGGGGAGGGGGGAGAGGAAAAAGCTAAATTTTTTTGTAAAAAATTCAAATAATTAATTAATAAATAAATAACAAAGACAGATAACATGAAAGTCCTTGGAAAATAGAGGGAGTTATGTACCAATTGGAGCCACTTTGATTCTGGACATGTTATTTAGGTACTGTGGGGTTTCGCTCTGGTAGATAGGCTAGCGGACGCAGTACAGAGGCAAAATACAAGTTCTTAACTCAAACTTCAGTGTTTATTCACACGTACGGCAGTTGCACAACACAACATGTCACTTTGCAGTCTTTGGTGTTATTTCACACCCAAATGGAAAGTTCATATGACACAAGTACCCTTGTTAGCAGTTCTGCCTCCAGTAGTCCACAGCAGGCTTTAGGGGGCCTGTTTCCCCTGCACACGGGTCTCAGCCCTCCAGTTCAGCGCAACCTCTGATCCCAACATAGAGATCCTGCTGCTGAGGCCAGCTGCCTCTTTAAGGACAGCCAGGGGCTGCCGAAACCCAGACCGGCAATTAAAATCCAGTCCGGTATTTGACCTGGCTGCAAATCAGCCAAACAGAACACGCTGGAAGGAAAATACCTGTTTTCCCAGAACATACCTTTCACTGTGTCACAGTATAAATCTTTTTTTTTTTTTTGGGTAAAGGAAACTTCAGTTAAATTTTCAAGAAGTGCCCAAGCCAAGCCAGGTAGAGCACTTTCAACTCTGCTGGACATGGAGGCCAAAGCCTGGAGCCTCAGTATTCAGGAGGAGAATTCCCTGGCATAACCAAACCTAGAGACGAACCAGACTAAATAAGGAAGTGCAGCAGAAAGGAGATGCTGAGTTACATAGCCAGCCTGTCAGTACAGCAAGGCCAAGGAGAAACAAGCGTAGCAGAGACAAGTTTGCCTGCAACGGTTTAATGATAAAGCCTTCTGGAACCAAGACAAACTCTGTGAACCGTTCTGGAGAATGTTTGCCAAAATAAAGCTGGTGTTCAACTTTAATACAAGGTCTGGACTTATTCAAAATCCCCCAATTATTCCCGCATTAGTTTTATTTGGAGCCAAAGCCTGGGGTCCAGCCATATCCAGGTAGGAGCACTCATACAAAACATTAAGGGACATTTTATGCCCCCCTATACCACTCACCATTCCTACACCTGGGTAGCAACTATTTTCCTAAAAGTTGCCCCGGGTACCTTGACTGCTTCGCTGCACTTAGTGCATAGTACATAGGGATATTTTGAAGTAAATCCTCTGACCTAAAACCCAGATTGTGTCATCTGCTCCATTTATATCTCATGTCCAATGTCTTGTAGATATATATAGAAATGTTCTTCCACCACCAAAGATACACGGAAGTTCTTTATAATATTCAGCCAGTCCTAATTAAGGTGGTTTTTATATGATGCCAGGGATTGGGAAATGTAACCTTGTGGAAGAGTACATCCTGCCCTGTAGCTTCTCCTCCCTTCCTTCTACATCTCTATAAAGGATGAGTCCTTTACCTGGGTGGTTCATATCTCCAGTGTTCAGCAAACATGGCACCGGTGATCGGCTCTCTCACTCTTCTCATTCTGTTCTGTGCAGGAACCTTGGCAGACGATGATGACAAACCATCAATATTACCACCAGGTAATTCTACTAAGCATGCTGATGAGTCACAGGGATAAATGGGGAAACTTCTAAGTGGCATCTAAGGGCTGCTTCACATGTATCAGTTGTGTCTGACTAGTTACCTGTGCTGGATACAACTGATGACCAAGCTAGGCTCTTGTCCGATGTCCATAATGGGACTGAGAAACGTTTCATGGAAAGGAAGAGGTCCAGTGATGAACCTGATGCCACCAGACACTAAAAAAGGAAACTTTAGGGTCAGTTGTGCCATCAGTCACATTTCTGTTAAGGGCTTGAGTACTACTTTGAGGAAGGGGTGGGGGGCATATGTGAATGAGCCTTAAAGGAGTTTTCAAAGAGATTTTTTTTATTTTTTTATTTAGCCTAGAAACAGGGGACAGTATAAACCTCTGGTCCCAGGCATCAGGTGGTACTGCTGCAATGATATCAGAGCCACTGTTCATATGATTACTGCTGCCAATCACCGGCCTCAGTGGTCATGTGCCATTAATGCACACATGACCAGTGAGGTGAATAATTGGCAGTAGCAGTCAGTCATGTGAACGATGGATGTCACATCATCGCTGTGGAAAGATTGGGCACCATAGAAATTCATATAGGAACACAGCACTGAAGCTGAAGGACATATATAAGGTAAGCATGGTATTGTTGAAAATCTTTATAAAAACCTTGCCATTGTCTCCATCTCTTCACTGCCCATCCTTTTGCTTCATTTCCTTTATGTCTATTGAGAATTACATTATTTTTGAGCATTATTATTTTGGTCTCCTATAGTTAGATAAGGAATGTGGGAATCAAGTAAATGCTTTCACTTCTAAACACTGAGAAACATTTATCATGTGTCTGACCAGTGTGACCAGTAGAGAACACTTTTGCTGCAGGCATGATGATCATTGTTACCATTAAATGGTTTCTGAGGTCCCCGCAACAGTTATTTTTATGTTACCCAACAAAAAAGGCATTGTCCAAAGCATGCAATCCTTTTAATGTATGGTAGACATTAAGGTTCAAGAGGTTGACTTGGGGGAGAGGTTTATTCTCACCAATCCCCCGCTGATCCTGTTCTGACATTTACCCTCTGGTCTCTTATTGCTGTCATCGTGCACAAAAAGTCATTGGCCACCATGGTGACCCATCTCAGCCAGTAACACATTTAGTAGGCATTGCCAGGCATTTTCTGGGTTAAGAAACCAGACCAGGAAGAAGACACCATCAAGGTTCAGGTAACTGTCAGAGTGGGAGGGTATGCATCCCACTCAGAGACCCTCAAGAGGCCCTCAGCTGTCATCTACAAGGAACTCCAGAGCAACAGTTCAGATCTATTACACCAGAGCCACAGGAATAGCATCGCACTTGTCCACATGCCTTATCTAATTAAAGGAAATTGAGAAGACCACCTGTTAAAGATTAGATGGAGAGGATAGACATGGAGACATAGCAGAGTGAGGATATATTTAAATTTGTAGATGTCAGTGTCGTAATGGTGGACATCTGCCAATATGTCAATGTCCAAGTAGAAAGACTTCAGTGGTACGGGTGCAATCAACACGAACAATCAGAAGATTGAATTATTCCCTTCCAAGTATAGAATGAGTCATTGATCAGATCTGGTCCACCCAATGTTTCCATGATCAGTATGTGCAATCTAAGTGAAGACAAAGTCAAAATAATGAAATTCTGCCAAGACCTTCATTGTAGATGAGGTTTCATTGTTTGGTGAGAGTCCATATGAATAGAGCATTTGAGCATCTACTGCCTTAAATAGGAAAAAACAAACAAACAAACAAAAAATCTTCTGGTCTGAACTGGTTTGGGATTCGGAGAGAGTGATAGAGAGAACTAAGAGTTTTGATTTTCATATACTCTTCCTAAAAATCAATTGTAGTGTCACCTGGAATACAATACTTGTGCATATTTTTCTACATAACGGTAAAGAGCACCCCAAGGTGTACCCCACAAGGCTAGTCAACCAAGTAAGATGAAGGTCTCTTGAGACGTCTTGGTTCTCTTGACCATCTGGAAAGAAAACTAACTTGCATGTTTTAGTGAGAAAAGTATTAGCTACGCGAGATGTACTGTTGGCTCACTTTCCTTTGACTATTACTTTGGAGGTCTCTTTCTGGTTCATCTGAATTTAATGGGGGTATGGGATTGCCTCTCAAAGGTGCTGTCTGGTTTTGCTATACTGATATTCTATCCTCATGTGAATTGGAAGGAGCCATCCCATTGAAGTCAATTGAGTCAACGGGCTATAAAAAAAAACCTGCTTACTGCTGCAGAGCAAATAGGTAAACCATAAGGAGAATACAGAACCTAGTGCTGTATTATCTTCTCACAGATGATTGGTAGGAAGTTCCAACAGCCTCTTGAACATTCTTATGAAACAAAGCTAGGCAAGTCTCACAACTGCAACTAGCGTTTCCAGGACAAAAGCTCTATATCAGTACAAAGCAGAAAGAAACAGCTTTTCTAGTTGCAAGGTCTTGGGGGACTCCTGGGTGGGTACTATTTTTATTATATAGACAAGTTGATAAACGTTATGACTATTGTAGGTGCAACAAATTGGTCCTCAAGGGGTCCCTTTAAGATGAGATAAGTGTTTTGTGACGTCAGTTGGAATGACAAGCAATAACAGGACAGTGTCCATTCAAGAAATGGTGTTTGTACCTGGGTGTAGGAATGGTCGAGTGGTATAGAGTGGCCTATAATGTCCCTTAATGTTTTGTGCACGTGTCACGGTGCTCCTTCCTGGATACGACTGGACCCCAGGCATTGGCTCTGAAGCAGGCAAATAGGTTGAATAATTGAGGGATTTGAAGAAATGATTGAGTCTAGACCTTATATATAGTTAAACAGCAGCTTTAGTTGAATAAACATTCATCAGAAACAGTCTTCAAACTTTGGCTTGGTCCCAGCAGGCATTAAAACTGTTGGGTAAACTCATCTCTGCTACATCTGTTGCTCTCTGGCTCTGCTATACTGACAGGCTGGCTATATATTAAGTTATGCCAGAGAACTTTCTTCCTGGCTTCTGAGGCTTCAAGCTTCTTCCTCAAAGTCCAGCTGAGGTTAGGGTGATCTGGCTGGCTTGGTTTGGGCTTGGGTACGTCCTGAATAGACGTGGCCCTTCATACCTTTACCTAGCTTGTGGTAAGCTAGGACTGACATCTAACTAACTAGTCTCCACCCTTGCTTAGAGAGAGGTTTAGAATGTAAAGAAGGGTTCCATTATCTCTAACTGTAGCTCTGCCATGCTTTCTGCCACTTATTGGTGAACCAGGTACATTACATGAACGTATATATAGTTGCATAGAAATAGGAAATGCACAATGTGGAGGACTTGGAATAAATGCATAGATGAAATGATATTAGCATACACAGATAGAAGCAGACTAGACAACAGTTCTCTTGATTTCTGGGGGTAATATTTGCAAATTATCATGTCTAACATCTGCTGGCATCAAATAGGCTTAGATAAGCTTAGTTGAATAACCTATAGAGGCATCGCCTGGCCTACAATACTGCGCACATGCACTCTATAAACCTGAAATAAAACATATCTTAACAGGTTCGCTCATCTCTACTCTGATCCTTCTGGGAGGGACAGTACTGTCCATAGAAGGAAAATCTTTCCATCAAAAATAAAGCTGGTCACAAATGAGACAATCTGAACAGCTTTTATGAATCTGGTTAAAAAGAGGCCAAAAACTGTATGAACTGTTTGTAAAACATCAACCTCTATAATTACAGTAAAACCTGGAAAATGCCCACTAGATCCATTGGTAAAATGTTTCCCGCCAATTCCTCCTGGAGAGTGCAAGTTGGACAAGGACTGTAAGGGAAAGAAAAAGTGCTGCAGTGATCGGTGCATTCCAACATGCAAGGATCCCATCATTGGTGAGTTCAATAGAAACCAAATTCAACAAGTAGATGGAGCAGATCATTAGATAGGATTTAGTGTCTGGTGCAGGAGCCCGACAGCGCTGCGAAAAAAATGTCCAGCTCCACCTGATCTTCCGAAATCTGATTTCCCACAAACACATCTCAGAGAAATATTCAGCTTCACAAGTGGCAGGCAGCCCAGCAATTATCAGGACTGTATCTGAATCACAAGACTGTGGGGGTTAAAGTAATGAGCAGAATTATGCTGCACATTGTGAACCTGTAAGCATTCCACACGCCACAAGATTCTGTGCACTCTTCTAGTAGTAATATTTCTACTACAGTTATGTAAATTCACAGAAAGTACATACGCTGTGTTTCCTGAATGGATCCTGAGATACATCCTGTGTTATGCTCCAGAGCTGCACTCACTATTCTGCTATTGGAGTTACTGTGTACACATTATATTACTTATCCTGTACTGATCCTGAGATACATAATATGGTATGCTCCAGAGCTGCACTCACTATTCTGCTAGTTGGAGTCACTGTGTACATACATTACATTACTTATCCTGTATTGATCCTGAGTTACATCCTGTATTATACTTCAGAGCTGCACTGACTATTCTGCTGGTGCAGTCACTGTGTACATTATATTACCTATCCTGTACTGATCCTGAGTTACATCCTGTATTATACTCCAGAGCTGCACTCACTATTCTGCTGGTGCAGTTACTGTGTACATACATTACTTATCCAGTACTGATCCTGAGTTACATCCTGTATTATACTCCAGAGCTGCACTCACTATTCTGCTGGTGCAGACACTGTGTACATACATTACATTACTTATCCTGTATTGATCCTGAGTTACATCCTGTATTATACTTCAGAGCTGCACTGACTATTCTGCTGGTGCAGTCACTGTGTACATTATATTACCTATCCTGTACTGATCCTGAGTTACATCCTGTATTATACCCCAGAGCTGCACTCACTATTCTGCTGGTGCAGTTACTGTGTACATACATTACTTATCCAGTACTGATCCTGAGTTACTTCCTGTATTATACTCCAGAGCTGCACTCACTATTCTGCTGGTGGAGTCACTGTGTACATACATTATATATCCTGTACTGATCCTGAGTTACATCCTGTATTATACTCCAGAGCTGCACTCACTATTCTGCTGGTGCAGTCACTGTGTACATACATTACTTATCCTGTACTGATCCTGAGTTACATCCTGTATTATACTCCAGAGCTGCACTCACTATTCTGCTGGTGGAGTCACTGTGTACATACATTATATATCCTGTACTGATCCTGAGTTACATCCTGTATTATACTCTAGAGCTGCACTCACCATTCTGCTACTGCAGTCACTGTGTACATATATTACTTATCCTGTACTGATCCTGAGTCACCTCCTGAATTATACTCCAGAGCTGTGCTCAGTATTCTGCTGGTGCAGTCACTACATACAATACATAAATCCTGTACTGATCCTGAGTTAAATCCTGTTTTATACTCCAGAGCTGCACTCACTATTCTGCCATTATCTGGATATCTCTATAATTGATTCCAGTCAGTGAGGATATGTATTTTTATTACTTTGAGTCTTGTCAATCTATAGTTACATCTGGATGTCTGATTCCATGACCATTTTTTTTCTTCAGAGAAGCCCGGAACATGCCCACCACCCAAGGCCATGTGCAAGGATCCAATGCCACCTGGAAGATGTAAAGTGGATGGTGATTGTAAAGGAAAACAGAAATGCTGCATCAAAGAATGTAGCTGGGAGTGCACTGATCCTAAGTGATGTGAGGCCGGCTGGATGCATCTCCCGTCCCTCACAGCGGAGGACACATCACTGATCAGCCTCAATAATTCTCTCTTCTCGCGGCTTTTCTTTCTCTATTTGCAGATAAACCCGGGAGGTGACAGCGGTGAACACACTCAGGGATCTGCTGTCCTAGGCGCTAAGGCTGAATACACCCCCATTAAAGGCAGATTTCTCCTCATTCTCAGTGATCTTAGTGACATTTATCAATGTAATAAAGCAGAAGATGAAAAATGAGACTGAAACTTTTCATTGACCGTCCATCGTGATGCATTAAATTATTACTGGTTGCCGAGAAATGTAATTCCTGCTTATTGACACTGACATTAGACATTTCAGTCTAGAGCAGGGAGAGGTCCTGGTGATCAGTGGTGAGGACTGCGGTCAACCAGACTCATGTGCTGAACCGGTAAATACAGACACAGCAGAATGTACAACAATCTGGAACTCGTGATACAGAGTTAAAGAGGACCCTTTCACTGGTCCACAGCCTATCAGCCAAAGATATCTTACATTGAGAGCGTGCACCCAGGGGATGTCCCTGCACTTACTTGATATCCTGGGTGCCGCCCGTCAAGTCGTCCTCTGTAGCCCCCAGTATCATATCCTGAATATGAGCTGAGCGCCAAGGGCACAATAGTACACTCCAGCCCTGGAGAAGGAGACGCCAGGGCAGAAGAAGCAAAGTCTCCGCCCCAGGCAAAATTACAGCAGCAGGAGCGCCGGTACCTGGGGGCCACAGAGGATCTCAACGGAGCGGCACCCAGGGACAAGCAAGTGCAGGGCCATCCCTGGGTGCCGCTCTCACGTAGATATCTTTAACTGATAAGCTGTGGACCAGTGAAAGGTCCTCTTTAACCATATCTCTAAATTATAGTGTAAGCACAGAGACCAAATAATACCTGCATACTATAACCGGAAAAAAAAACGATACAGCAATCATATAACACTGCCAGACCTTGCAGACTATTATACGACTTGCTCTCGGCGTGATCGACCACTGCTGTGGAAGGAAATAACGGTCTTGAATTTCCTCCATTTGTAGAGAGGAAAACCCTGAGCATATTAACCCTTAGTGCTATTTGACGCGTATATTCGTCATGGAGCACTGCTATTTGGCGCCCATGACGAGTATACACGCCATGGCATTCAACTGTCACCATATCATAGTGACAGCGCTGAGACCCTGGCTGTTATACACAGCCAAGGATCTCAGCTAACTGGCCCGGGACCAATGAGGGCGGTCCTGGGTCGACGACGCCTCGATTGGCTAGTCTGTACAGACTAGCAAATCAGAGGATTCTAATGCCGGGCTGAAGTGTTTTGATCTCCCTTACAGTCCAGTTAAGACTGTGGTGATCAGTGAACCTTCTAAAAATGTATATATGGCAATATATATATATATAATAACCCGGCCCCTGTAGGCTCCAGCTCATGTGGCCCCTAATTTCAGGATGGCCAAGCTAGGCAGGCGTGATAACCGACCCTCCCCCTTCTCTCCTTTTCAGGATGGCCGAGCGGTTTGCAGAGTGTCAGCATACAGCTGTCAGCCATTTAATCCCTTCCATGCCGTGGTCCATAGGAACCACTGTATGGAAAGGGTTAACCAGGAGGGACTCCTTCCTCCCCATTGGGCCGCTGCTCTGTTGTGGCAGCATCCGATACTTACCTATGGCAACCGGACACCTTCACAGGCTTCCGGCTTGCCATGGTAAAGCTAAGCCTGATCAGGCTCCTGCTAATGGCAGGAGGTTGAACAGGCTAAGTGTAAATAAAATGTAAAATAAAAAAATCTAATTTCTTCTTAAAGCCGCACTATTTATAATTGATTAAAACTTAAAAAAAAATACACTACACATGATATCACCGCATCCGTGAACTACCTGATCTATGAAAGGGTCATGTTACTTTCCCCGCACAGTGAACAAAAAAGAAAAACTATGATGAAATTGAAATTTTGCCCACCTCACTTCCCAAAAAGTGTATTAAAAGGGATCAAAAAAGTTGTATGCCCCTCAACATGATAACAATCAAACTGTCACCTCATCCAGCAAAAAATAAGCGCCTAACATGAGACAATCACCCTAAAAATAAAAATATGGCTCTCAGACTATGAAGACACTAAAACATGTTTGTTTGTTTTTTTCCCACAATGCTTTTATTGTGTTAAAGTGAAATTAAAAAAAGTATACATATTAGTATTGCCGTGTCCGTAACATCCAGCTCTATAAAAATATCACATAATATAACTAAAGATGAGCGAATCGAAGCTGACAAAGTCAAATTTGTTCCGAATTTCATGAAAAATTTGATTCTGAACGAATGCGAAATTTCTTACGCTTCGTGGTAACGAATCACTTTATTTATTTCCTATAATGCGTCTAAATGGCGGCTACACGTTTGGAGGACATGGTGCAAGGAACTCTGGGAAGAGCGTCATGTGTCATGCATGCAGCCAATCAAGAGCCAGCCCGGTGATGTCACAGCCCTAAAAAAACGGCGGCCATCTAAGATGCTGCCATTTATGCATTGTTCAGGCACAGAGCTAGGGAGAGTGTCAGTGAAAGAAAAACTAATTGCAAAAGCGAAAAAACTGAAGAAAAAAGTGATTTACAAGTGCAGGAAATGGACAGTGAGAGGAGGAATCATTTCACAGTCAAGGATAGACTTGTGCAGATGCTAGTAGGGAGAAATTCCTCATTGTGAAAACTAGCGATTTGCAAGTGCAGGGAAACATTACTTGGGGATCCAGATAGTCTCATAATACCAGTCTCTGTCATTCCAGCAATTAGTTATTGGGGTGCAAGTGCTATGTTGAAAAGCCTTTAGTAACTTTTATATATGTGAAAAAAGATAGATATATATGCCGGTCACTTTTGCTGTTAACTGCGCTGATATCATTTAGTGGCCTATTTCAATACAATATCAGAAATATATACGCATTGTTGTTATTCACGCTAAAATCATTTGCAGTAATTTCTGTTAAAAGCGCATTTTGGCCTGTTTTTTCAAATAAGCGTAATATATACTCGCTTCTCTGTCGCAGTAATTTTTGGTGAAAAGGCATATTGTTCTTGTTTCTTTAAAAAAAAGTGTAATATGTGCTCTGTTGCAGTAATTTCTGTTGAAAGCGCATTTGGCCTGGTTTATTTAAAATAAGCGTAATATATACCCACTGCTCTGTTGCAGTAATTTCTGGTGAAAGTGCATATTGGGCTTGTTTCAGTAAAAAAGTGTAATATATACCCACTGCTATGTTGCAGTAATTTCTGGGGAAAGCACATAGTGGGCTTGTTTACCTTAAAAAAGCGTAATATGTACCCAATGCTCTGTCGCAGTAATTTCTGTTGAAAGCGCATTTTGGCCTGGTTTATTTAAAATAAGCGTAATATATACCCACTGCTCTGTTGCAGTCATTTCTGGTGAAAGCACATATTGGGCTTGTTTCACTAAAAAAGCGTAATATATACACACTGCTTTGTCACAGTAATTTCTGTTGAAAGCGCATTTTGGCCTGGTTTATTTAAAATAAGCGAAATATATACCCACTGCTCTGTTGCAGTAATTTCTGGTGAAAGCGCATATTGGGCTTGTTTCACTTAAAGCGTAATATATACACACTGCTCTGTTGCAGTAATTTCTGGTGAAAGCGCATATTGGGCTTGTTTCACTTAAAAATGCGTAATATTTACCCACAGCACATTTGCAGTAATTTCTGTTGAAAGTGCATATTGGGCTTGTTTCAGTAAAAAAAGCGTAATATATACCCACTGCTCTGTCACATTAATTTCTGGTGAAAGCGCATAGTGGGCTTGTTTAACTTAAAAATGCGAAATATATACACACTGCTCTGTTGAAGTAATTTCTGTTAAAAGGGAATTTTGGCCTGGTTTATTTAAAACTAGACATTAAGCCATTTACAATAACGGGCGCTAGAACAATAGTACATAAACATTAGTAGGAACAGTCTATATAAAATAGCAAGAAAATTTTACTACATTGTATTTCTTGTTTTATTTTTGTTTTAGTCAAAGATATTTTGTCATGAACTCAAAATTATAATAAAATGGAAACTTTTCTATCAAATTTCTTTATAGACAATATTTTGTGCAAATTTTCTGTTTGAATTTGCCTTGTTCAGGACCATCTAAAACTTTTACAACAACATCTGAAAAAGTTCTAACTCTTAATAATGGAACATCTAACTGACCGTGGCCGAATACTGGTTCTGGCAAGTAAATGCCAAATTTTTCTAAGGTTTGACCCTGAGCTTTATTAATTGTCATTGCAAAGACTAATGTAACAGGAAATTGTCACCTGCTTAAGATAAACGGTAAATTAGTAGAGGATAGAGCCAAATCAATATGGGGAATAAAGACCATGTCCCCTGCAGCTAAACCTGTTATTACTTGAGCAATAATCAGGTTTCTTTCAAATCTTTAACAAACAGGTGAGTTCCACTGCACAATCCTCTTTTGGTGTTTATATTCCTAAGGAGCATAATTATTGCTCCCTTTTAAGGTTCAGTTTATGCCTCGGCATTCCTGTTGGAGTTAGCGAGCTGAGGAATGTCACAGTATCTCCTTCCAAAATGTTTAACACCTCTTGACTTATGCTATTAACGACAGAGTTCTTTGGGCAAAGAATACATTTTTTTGTTATCTTTAAGACATCTGCAACTGAAATTCTTTCTCCATATAATTATTTGACAATATATCCTGTACATAAAATTTTTGAAGGGACTTCAATATGTCTAGTGAATAAAGATGAATAGCGGCATTCACCTAAAGTTGCAAAGGTCCTTTCATTTCAGCGAGAGGGAGGTAACAAACACAATATGATCACAGTTACATGCGACAGCCGTTAGCGTTATCCACGCTTCATCTGGCCACGCTTGACGCTCAAACGTGGCCAGATGAATCGTGGATAACGCAAAACGGCCGTCGCCATGTAACTTGTGATTGTATCGTGTTTGTTACCTCCCTCTCCGCTGAAATAAAAGGACATTTTGCAACTTTAGGTGAGTGCCGCCATTCATCTTTATTCACTGGACATTTGCATCTTCACCTTAATGGCTGAGCACCACTTGTTGCTGTTTTTTAGTGATTACCCAAACACACTTGTGTCTCAGATCCAGATTCAGGAATTTTGGGACCTGTAGTGCCACCACTATTCTGTTTGAAATGGACTTCAATTATGTCTTCGGGCAAACCGTCAATGTGTGGTATATCACTATTGCCAACATGGATCAACTAATTGCTGAATTCAGTGTCAACTGAACGAATATTCTTTGTAAGGTTAAGTATTTCTAAGTTTTGCCACAGTTTATTATACTTTATACATGCTTCTACATTTTTTGTCCGATCACCATGAGTAACCACTGGAAGTGTTTGCTGAAAATCTCCACCAAGTAATAAAACTTTTCCTCCAAAGGGATTCTGGTTATCCATTATTTATTTTAGCAGTTTGTCGACCACTGTAAGAGCAATAGATGGGGCCATTGTACACTCATCCCAAATGAGTACTGTAGATGATCTCAAATTTTCAGCATCAGCAGAATTGAGACGCATATTTGATATTGAGTTCTCAACTATTGGAACAGGTCATTTGAACTGAGAGTGGTATGTTCTTCCACCCTCAAGTAGATTGGCTGCAATACCTGTTGAGGCTACAGGGAGTGCAATATTACATTCTCCATGAACTGTGCTGAGAAGGGTTTTGTAAAGATAGGTTTTGCCACTACCTCCTGGACCATACCAAAAAAACGGTTGCTAAGGTTGTGATTTTTGCTTGCCGGCAAAAAAAAATCTAAAGCTGTTTTTTGTTCTTTGTTTAATGTTTTCTCAATTTCTTCGTCTGTGTATTTTTTTTTTAATTCCTTGTCATACATACTCCAAAGTAAATCAATGTTTGACATTGTAGAAGACAATCCAAAATCTTCATAGGTTTTGCCATTTAGTACCAAAATGTTGGCTATTTCATTAAGTGTGATATTATGACATATTGTAACATAGTAACATAGTATATAAGACCGAAAAAGACATCTGTCCATCCAGTTCGGCCTGTTTCCTACAAGTTGATCCACAGGAAGGCAAAAACCCCTTTGAGGCAGAAGCCAATTTTCCTCACTTAAGGGGAAAAATTCCTTCCCGACTCCAATCAGGCAATCAGAATAACTCCCTGGATCAACGACCCTCTCTAGTAGCTGTAGCCTGTAATATTATTACACTCCAGAAATAAATCCAGGCACCTCTTGAATTCCTTTATTGTACTCACCATCACCACCTCCTCAGGCAGAGAGTTTCATAGTCTCACTGCTCTTACAGTGAAGAATCCTCTTCTATGTTTGTGTACAAACCTTCTTTCCTCCAGATGCAGAGTATGTCCCTTGTCACAGTCACAGTCCTGGGGATAAATAGATGATGGGAGAGATCTCTGTACTGACCCCTGATATATTTATACATAGTTATTAGATCTCCCTCAGTCGTCTTTTTCTAAAGTGAATAACCCTAATTTTGATAACCTTTCAGGGTACTGTAGATCCCTCATTCCAGTTATTACTTTAGTTGCCCTCCTCTGAACCCTCTCCAGCTCTGCTATGTCTGTCTTGTTCACAGGAGCCCAGAACTGTACACTGTACTCCATGTGTGGTCTGACTAGTGATTTGTAAAGTGGTAGGGCTGTGTTCTCATTACGGGCATCTATGCCCCTTTGATGCAACCCATTATCTTATTGGCCTTGGAAGTAGCTCCCAGTAGTATCCCTCTGTAGCAGAAAACTGTCCTCTTCAGTGTTAATTAGGCTGGGTTCACACGAGCGTGTCTGGATTAGGTCCGGATGCGTTGCGGATGCGTTCAGTGAAAACTGTGCGATTTCACAGGCAAAGCCATTCAGTTTTGCCTGCGATTGCGTTCAGTTGTTCAGTTTTTTCTGCGCGGGTCCAATGCGTTTTGATGCGTTTTCACGCGCGTGATAAAAACTGAAGGTTTACAAACAACATCTCCTAGCAACCATCAGTGAAAACGCAACGCACCCGCACTTGGTTGCGGATGCAATGCGTTTTCACGCAGCCCCATTCACTTTTATGGGACTAGGACTGCGTGAAAACGCAGAATATAGAACATGCTGCGATTTTCACGCAACGCACAAGTGATGTGTGAAAATGAATGGGTCAGGATTCAGTGCGGGTGCAATGCGTTCACATCACGCATTGCACCCGCGCGGAAAACTCGCCCGTGTGAAAGGGGCCTTACTTTACACAGTTTAGTGTCATCTGCAAAAATAGATATTTTACTGTGCAGATAACCAAAAACGTGATAGGTGGCTCACGTCTCTCAATTATATGGATAAGGTGCACAGTTCCTATAATTTCACCCAACTTATAAAACAAGTTATGTATACAAATTGAACCGGCACTCTAGATCTGGATATATAGAAACAGTTTATTATAAATTTATAGCATAATTAAAATTTGTATCATAATTAAAAAAAAATTAAAATTTTTAAAATACAAAAAGTCAATAAAAAAAAAAAAAAACGAAAAAACTGAGGTTTTCAATATACCCTTGTTGTGATATACGTATCTTGCTAATACCAATCGTATTATACGTTATAAGGAAATCTAATACTGATATTCAATGGTCTTTCTTACAGCACTATTCAAACAGTGTGTTTTCAAGGTGCGTTTTTGTGAGGAGATCCCGTTTATAAGGGGTCTTTATTCTCCAGAGTATAATAAATGGCTCTAAAATTAATGTCCAGAGTCTTAATTTCCTCCTCTGTGTGCCAACCTATTTGTAATTGCAGGTTTAGTATATGTGGTCGCGCTTTACCAGAAATTATATCCAACTCCGCAGTTTATCGTTTGCAGTCTTTATCACCTTCTCTTTGTATTTTTTCAGAGACCTTCACCCATCTAATACATGCGTTTACTTTATGTTTCGTTTTGTAACTCACTGTTTGTTGCTGAGGGGTCCACAAGTGCTAGCCGGCCGTGGCGTCCCACGTGGTAGCCGGCGCCAGCGAGCCCTCCTCAGCGCCAGCGAGCCCTCCTCAGTATGCAGTGCGGTTAAAGGGGCCGGTCTCCTGCAATGTCTTGAAGGTGAGAGGTATCCACGGCAGAGTGTGGATGTGTGCGCGATCTCTCCTCTGTGTGTCATACAATCAGAGGGCCGGTCTTCAGCGGCATATGAAGATAATGATAGTCAATTCCACCGCAAAGCAAATGTACAGTGAACTCTGGATAAAAGCGCGTCTTTCTTTCTGTTGTCAGCTCCGGGAGCTTCTATAGCAAGAGGCACTTATACACCCATACGCGTTTCGGGACTTTACTTTGTCCCTTCCTCAGTGGTAAACACCTGGTTTTAACGTATAATACGATCAGTATTAGCAAGATATGTATATCACAACAAGGGTATATTGAAAACCTCAGTTTTTTAGTTTTTTTTGTTTTTGTTTTTTTTTTGTTTTTTGTTTTTTATTGACTTTTGTATTTTAAAAATTTAATTTTTTTTTAATTATGATACAAATTTTAATTATGCTATAAATTTATAATAAACTGTTTCTATATATCCAGATCTAGAGTGCCGGTTCAATTTGTATACACAAATTTTACTGTGCAGGACTTCTACAAGATCATTAACCGCTACAGGACCGCCTAACGCAGGGATGCGTCCTGCGGGCGGTCCTGTAGCTCTGAGACGACGCATCGGCGCGTCACCTCGTGAGAGCCGAGACTTCCTGTGAACGCGCGTGCGAGCGCGCGCGCGTTCACAGTGAAGCGCGTCTCAGGAGTTCGGCTACAGCCTGCCAGCGATGATCCATCGATGGCAGGCTGTAGATGCGAATAAAATCGCATCAAAGAGCTATATCAGACGCTGTTTTGTGAACAGTGTCTGATATAGCTGCTACCTGGTCCTCTGGTGGTCCCATTTGCTGGGATCGACCACCAGAGGACCAGGTAACTATGTAAAGTTGCACCAAACACTACACTAACCCCACCCCCTTCCCTCACCTATTAACCCCTTGTTAACCCCTTGATCACCCCATCTAGACCCCTGATCACCCCCTGTCATTGATCACACCCCTTGTAAGGCTCAATTCAGACGTCCATATGTGTTTAGCGGATCCGTGATTCACGGATCCGCTGATCGGATCTACGGATCCGCAGATCCTCAAAACACGGACACCGGCAATGTGCTTTCCGCATTTTGCAGATCCGCGACATTGCCAGAACTATATAGAAAATGCTTTTTCTTGTCCGCAATTGCAGACAAGAATAGGACATGTTCTATATTTTTATGGAACGGAAGTGCAGACTCGAAGCGCGGATCCATAATTCCGATCCGAGCGGGACAAAGTCTGTCCCCATAGAAATGAATGGGTCCGCAACTCCGCTCCGCAAACAGAATTTCGGACGTGTGAATGGGGCATAAGGGTCCCTTTATCACCGCCAGTTAGTTAGCTACTTGTTAGGTAGCTAGCGCCCAGCCCACCGCACCGCAGTCACTGATTTGGCAGAGATTTTTTCATCCACATTGACCGATGCGAATGAAAAATCTGTGCCGTTCATTTTTTTTTTTTTCAGCGCAGAGGCTGAACGAAAAATCTCATTACCCGTATGCTCAATATACGGAGAATCTCAGAAACTCCTAATGCTGGCCATACGTGTAATGATTATGGAGACCCTCAAATGCCAGGGCAGTACAAAAACCCCACATGTGACCCCATTTTAGAAAGAAGACACCCCAAGGTATTCCGTGAGGGGTATGGTGAGTTCATGCAAAACAAAAAATTTTTGTCACAAGTTAGTGGAATATGAGACTGTAAAAAAAAAAAAAAACAATTTCCGCTAACTTGTACCAATTTTTTTTTTTTCTGTGAACTCGCCATGCCCTCACGGAATACCTTGGGGTGTCTTCTTTCCACAATGGGGTCACATGTGGGGTATTTATACTGCCCTGGCATTTTAGGGGTCCTAAAGCGTGAGAATCCAAATGCGTAAAAATGCCCTGTGAAATCCTAAAGGTACTCATTGGTTTAGGGCCCTTTGCATATTGGCTGCAAAAGTGTCACCATGTGGTCGCCAGATTAGGAGAAGTAGGGCATGTTTGGGGTGTATTTATACATACCATGCTGGGTGTGAGAAATATTGCTGTAAAGGACAACTTTTTAAATTTTTTTATTCAAAGTTGTCAATTTACAGAGATATTTCTCTCACCCAGCATGGGTATATGTAAAAATCCACCCCAAAACACATCGCCCTACTTCTCCTGAGTACGGAGATGCCACATGTGTGACACTTTTTGCAGCCAAGATGCCAAGGGGCCCAAATTCCAACGAGTACCTTTAAGGAGGGCATTTTTACGCATTTTTCTTCTCACGCTTTAGGGCCCCTAAAATGCCAGGGCAGTATAAATACCCACATGTGACCCCATTTTGGAAAGAAGGGGCATAATGAGTCCATGAAAAATTAAAATTTTTGTCAAAAGTTAGCGGAAAGGGAAACTTTGTGAGAAAAAACAATAAAAATCAATTTCCACCAACTTGTGCCAAAAAATCTTCTATGAACTCGCCATGCCCCTCATGGAATACCTTGGGGTGTCTTCTTTCCAAAATGGGGTCACATGTGGGGTATTTATACTGCCCTGGCATTTTAGGGGCCCTAAAGTGTGAGAATAAAAATGCGTAAAATGCTCTCTCCTAAAGGTACTCATTGGACTTGGGCCCCTTTATATCTTGGCTGCAAAGTACACACATGTGGTATCGCCGTATTGGCAGATAGGAAGTGCTTGGGGTGTATTTTTACATACCCATGCTGGTGAGAGAAATATCTCTGTAAATTGACAACTTTGAATAAAAATGTAAAAATTTGTCGTTTACAGCTGATATTTCACACGCAGCATGGGTATATGTAAAAATACACCCGAAAACACATTGCCCTACTTCTCCTGAGTATGGCGATACCACATGAGTGACACTTTTTGCAGCCTGGTGCGCAAAGGGGCCCTAAAACCAATGAGTACCTTTAGGATTTCACAGGGCATTTTTACGCATTTGGATTCTCACGCTTTAGGGGCCCCTAAAATGCCATGTCAGTATAAATACCCCACATGTGACCCCATTTTGGAAAGAAGACACCCCAAGGTATTCCGTGAGGGGCATGGCAGTTCACAGAATTTTTATTTTTTGGCACAAGTTAGCGGAAATTGATATATTTTTTTTTATTTTGTTTTTTACAAAGTCTCATATTCCACTAACTTGTGACAAAAATAAAATTTTACATGAACTCACCATACCCTCACGGAATACCTGGGGTGTCTTCTTCCAAAATGGGGTCACTTGTGGGGTATTTATACTGCCCTGGCATTTTAGGGGCCCCTAAATCGTGAGAAGAAGTCTGGAATCCAAATGCGTAAAAATGCCCTGTGAAATCCTAAAGGTACTCATTAGTTTTAGGGCCCTTTGCACCCAGGATGCAAAAAGTGGCACAGATGTGGTATCGCAGTACTCAGGAGAAGTAGGGCAATGTGTTTGGGGTGTATTTTTATATATACCCATACTTTGCGTGAAAATATCTCTGTAAACGACAACTTTTAAAAATTTTTATACAAAGTTGACAATTTACAGAGATATTTCTCTCACCCAACATGGGTATATGTAAAAATACACCCCAAAACACATTGCCCTACTTCTCCTGGGTAAGGCGATACCACATAAGTGACACTTTTTGCAGCCTGGATGCACAAAGGGCCCAAATTCCAACGAGTACCTTTAGGTTTTACATGGCGGCACACAATTTAGCCTCGCCCAAAATGCCAGAACAGTAAACACACTCACAAATGACCCCATTTCGGAAAGTAGACACCCCAAGGTATTCACTGAGGGGCATAGTAAGTCAGTCTGAGTTTTTTTTTTTTTGTCAGAAGTTAGCAGAAATTGAAACTTTTTTTTTTTTATCTCAGAAAGTGTCATTTTCCGCTAACTTGTGAACAAAAATGAAATGATACATGAACTCACCATGCCCCTCCGCGAATACTTTGGGGTGTCTTCTATCTAAAATGGTGTCATTTGGGGGTATTTATACTATCCTGGCATTCTAGCACCTGAAGAAACATGACAGGTGCTCAGAAAGTCAGAGCTGCTTCAAAATGCCGAAATTCACTTTTTTGCACCATAGTTTGTAAACGCTATAACTTTTACCCAAACCAATAAATATACACTTATTGGACTTTTTTTTTATCAAAGACATGTAGAACAATAAATTTAGAGAAAAATTTATATAGAAATGTATTTTTTTAAAAAAAATTTACAACAGAAAGTGAAAAATGTCATTTTTTTGCAAAAATGTCGTTAAATTTGTATTAATGACAAAAAGTAAAAATGTCAGCAACAATGAAATACCACCAAATGAAAGCTCTATTAGTGAGAAGAAAAGGAGGTAAAATTCATTTGGGTGGTAAGTTGCATGACGGAGCAATAAACGGTGAAAGTAGTGTAGTGCGGAATTGTAAAAAGTGGCCTGGTCATTAAGGGTGTTTAAGCTAGGGTGGTTGAGGCGGTTAATAAATATATTGAAGAGAATAGGGCCCAACACTGACCCCTGAGGTACCCCACTAGTGACACTGACTCAATCTGAGTGTGTACCGTTAATAACCACCCTCTCTTTTCTGTCACTCAGCCAGTTACTTACCCACATACAGACATTTTCTCCCAGTCCGAGCATCCTCATTTCATATACTAACCTTTATAAGGTACAGTGTCAAATGCTTTGGAGAAGTCCAGATATACGACATCCATTGATTCGCAGCTGTCAAGTCTAGAACTTTCCTCCTCATAGAAGCTGATTAAATTTGTTTGGCATGACTGATCCCTCATGAAGCCATGCTTATTTTCATTGACATACTCCAAGATAGCATCTCTTAGAAACCCTTCAAACATTTTCCCCACAATAGATGTTAAACTTACCGGCCTATAATTTCCAGGCTCTGTTTTTGGACCCTTTTGAATATTGGCACCACATTTGCTATGCGCCAATCCTGTGGAACATTCCCTGTCAGTATAGAGTCCGTAGATATCAGAAATAATGGTCTGGCTATGACATCACTTAATTCCTTAGGATACGGGGTGTATGTCATCTGGTCCTGGCGATTTGTCTATTTTAATCTTTTAAGTCGCTGTTGTACTTCTTCCTGGGTCAGACAGGGCAAATTTAATGGGGAATTTACTTTTAGTAGTTCAAAAAAGGGGATATGCTTAAAACTATATACTTTATTGATAAGTGATTAAAACCAAGGGAGGACAGACATACATAAATCAATATCCGGCACAAGAATCAAATCTACATCTCAAAACAAGGGCCATATGTGTGCTCAGCATGCAAGTGCACACCAGTCCAAGGGAGAGTAGTGATTCAAATACCAGTGTAAATGCAAAAGCAGTGATCCCGTCTATCACTACTGCATATTACACTGATTAACCCCTTCCCCACTTTACTCAAATAGAGCCCGCACGTGTCTCTCCCTGTGTTTGGGGGGTATTCCCCCCTTTCATCAGGAGCACATATGTTTGTCTGTCTGTTTGTTTCTTTAATGCAATAAGCACGGGGCTGATATGCCTCAAGTACCCGCATTATAGCTGTGCTCCTGATGAAAGGGGGGAATACCCCTAGAAACGCGTTGAGCGTTTATACAAACTATATTATGTGGGCTTGAATAGACTGGGATTTTGAGGGCCTATACAGAGCGCAGGCAAAGTGTGGCGCTCCTAATTTAACCCCTGTTCCCCCTCTTTTTGTGCATAGTGTCCTGATATAGGATTCCTGCCGTGGCCATTCTGATATTTTGTTCCCGGCGTGGTATCCAAACACAGGAGAGACACGTCAGGGCTCTATTTGAGTAAAGTGGGGAAGGGTTAATCAGTGTAATATGCAGTAGTGATAGACGGGATCACTGCTTTTGCATTTACACTGGTATTTGAATCACTACTCTCCCTTGGACTGGTGTGCACTTGCATGCTGAGCACACATATGGCCCTTGTTTTGAGATGTAGATTTGATTCTTGTGCCGGATATTGATTTATGTATGTCTGTCCTCCCTTGGTTTTAATCACTTATCAATAAAGTATATAGTTTTAAGCATATCCCCTTTTTTGGACTACTAATACTTTGACTAGGGATTGCATACCCTTATTTACTGAAATTTAGTGAGCTGTTTCAATACATTACCTAATTTGATTGGGATGGCAGGATTTTTGGCAGGTGGAGTGAACATAGCAACATGGGACAGTGAGGCCAGACTGGTTTTTTCAGATCAAACACAGAACCAGAGATAGGTGCACGCTGCCGTCACACTAAACCCTCACACTGATGTTAAAAATTGAGAGTTAGTTCGACATATCCTACTAGGAGGACGTGTCTTAAGCCTCGGGCACCAGCGTCAAGGTCTCTCAAGTAGCCCGTGGGCCCTAACACTCACCTACCTGCGCCATATGGGCGATATCAGGGGCCAGTGGGCAGTACAGGAGCATTAGGACGACTCACAAACATCTCCTCTGTTACCTCCAGCATGTGGCCATGCTTGCAATGGGAGGTGGGAGGTGTCTATGAGCCCTACCCAAGACTGACTGATATAGCCCAAGGCCAAACAGGTGCACCCAAATGTGACCTGAAGATGAAAAACAGGCACATTTAAAATGGAGTTTATACACCTCCATACATATATATATAAACCATCAAAAAATGTGGTGATAAGGAAGCAGGATGCGCTCATACCCATATGCAGTTGTGCATTTCTGTAGGGGAGCACATCCTGCACTTGTAGTGCGTTGCTAATGGCAATCACCAGCAAAAATGCATACAATGGATGATGCCAGCAACGGACTACAAGTACCACAATGGACATCCTACATAAGATGAAATTTATGTGGATGTGGCAAGAATTCAGAACAAACACAGAACCAGAGATAGGTGCACGCTGCCGTCACACTAAACCCCTCACACTGATGTTAAAAATTGAGAGTTAGTTCGACATATCCTACTAGGAGGACGTGTCTTAAGCCTCGGGCACCAGCGTCAAGGTCTCTCAAGTAGCCCGTGGGCCCTAACACTCACCTACCTGCGCCATATGGGCGATATCAGGGGGCCAGTGGGCAATTACAGGAGCATTAGGACGACTCACAAACATCTCCTCTGTTACCTCCAGCATGTGGCCATGCTTGCAATGGGAGGTGGGAGGTGTCTATGAGCCCTACCCAAGACTGACTGATATAGCCCAAGGCCAAACAGGTGCACCCAAATGTGACCTGAAGATGAAAAACAGGCACATTTAAAATGGAGTTTATACACCTCCATACATATATATATAAACCATCAAAAAATGTGGTGATAAGGAAGCAGGATGCGCTCATACCCATATGCAGTTGTGCATTTCTGTAGGGAGCACATCCTGCACTTGTAGTGCGTTGCTAATGGCAATCACCAGCAAAAAATGCATACAATGGATGATGCCAGCAACGGACTACAAGTACCACAATGGACATCCTACATAAGATGAAATTTATGTGGATGTGGCAAAAATTCAGAACAAACACAGAACCAGAGATAGGTGCACGCTGCCGTCACACTAAACCCTCACACTGATGTTAAAAATTGAGAGTTAGTTCGACATATCCTACTAGGAGGACGTGTCTTAAGCCTCGGGCACCAGCGTCAAGGTCTCTCAAGTAGCCCGTGGGCCCTAACACTCACCTACCTGCGCCATATGGGCGATATCAGGGGCCAGTGGGCAATTACAGGAGCATTAGGACGACTCACAAACATCTCCTCTGTTACCTCCAGCATGTGGCCATGCTTGCAATGGGAGGTGGGAGGTGTCTATGAGCCCTACCCAAGACTGACTGATATAGCCCAAGGCCAAACAGGTGCACCCAAATGTGACCTGAAGATGAAAAACAGGCACATTTAAAATGGAGTTTATACACCTCCATACATATATATATAAACCATCAAAAATGTGGTGATAAGGAAGCAGGATGCGCTCATACCCATATGCAGTTGTGCATTTCTGTAGGGAGCACATCCTGCACTTGTAATGCGTTGCTAATGGCAATCACCAGCAAAAATGCATACAATGGATGATGCCAGCAACGGACTACAAGTACCACAATGGACATCCTACATAAGATGAAATTTATGTGGATGTGGCAAGAATTCAGAACAAACACAGAACCAGAGATAGGTGCACGCTGCCGTCACACTAAACCCTCACACTGATGTTAAAAATTGAGAGTTAGTTCGACATATCCTACTAGGAGGACGTGTCTTAAGCCTCGGGCACCAGCGTCAAGGTCTCTCAAGTAGCCCGTGGGCCCTAACACTCACCTACCTGCGCCATATGGGCGATATCAGGGGCCAGTGGGCAATTACAGGAGCATTAGGACGACTCACAAACATCTCCTCTGTTACCTCCAGCATGTGGCCATGCTTGCAATGGGAGGTGGGAGGTGTCTATGAGCCCTACCCAAGACTGACTGATATAGCCCAAGGCCAAACAGGTGCACCCAAATGTGACCTGAAGATGAAAAACAGGCACATTTAAAATGGAGTTTATACACCTCCATACATATATATATAAACCATCAAAAATGTGGTGATAAGGAAGCAGGATGCGCTCATACCCATATGCAGTTGTGCATTTCTGTAGGGAGCACATCCTGCACTTGTAGTGCGTTGCTAATGGCAATCACCAGCAAAAATGCATACAATGGATGATGCCAGCAACGGACTACAAGTACCACAATGGACATCCTACATAAGATGAAATTTATGTGGATGTGGCAAGAATTCAGAACAAACACAGAACCAGAGATAGGTGCACGCTGCCGTCACACTAAACCCTCACACTGATGTTAAAAATTGAGAGTTAGTTCGACATATCCTACTAGGAGGACGTGTCTTAAGCCTCGGGCACCAGCGTCAAGGTCTCTCAAGTAGCCCGTGGGCCCTAACACTCACCTACCTGCGCCATATGGGCGATATCAGGGGCCAGTGGGCAATTACAGGAGCATTAGGACGACTCACAAACATCTCCTCTGTTACCTCCAGCATGTGGCCATGCTTGCAATGGGAGGTGGGAGGTGTCTATGAGCCCTACCCAAGACTGACTGATATAGCCCAAGGCCAAACAGGTGCACCCAAATGTGACCTGAAGATGAAAAACAGGCACATTTAAAATGGAGTTTATACACCTCCATACATATATATATAAACCATCAAAAATGTGGTGATAAGGAAGCAGGATGCGCTCATACCCATATGCAGTTGTGCATTTCTGTAGGGAGCACATCCTGCACTTGTAGTGCGTTGCTAATGGCAATCACCAGCAAAAAATGCATACAATGGATGATGCCAGCAACGGACTACAAGTACCACAATGGACATCCTACATAAGATGAAATTTATGTGGATGTGGCAAGAATTCAGAACAAACACAGAACCAGAGATAGGTGCACGCTGCCGTCACACTAAACCCTCACACTGATGTTAAAAATTGAGAGTTAGTTCGACATATCCTACTAGGAGGACGTGTCTTAAGCCTCGGGCACCAGCGTCAAGGTCTCTCAAGTAGCCCGTGGGCCCTAACACTCACCTACCTGCGCCATATGGGCGATATCAGGGGCCAGTGGGCAATTACAGGAGCATTAGGACGACTCACAAACATCTCCTCTGTTACCTCCAGCATGTGGCCATGCTTGCAATGGGAGGTGGGAGGTGTCTATGAGCCCTACCCAAGACTGACTGATATAGCCCAAGGCCAAACAGGTGCACCCAAATGTGACCTGAAGATGAAAAACAGGCACATTTAAAATGGAGTTTATACACCTCCATACATATATATATAAACCATCAAAAATGTGGTGATAAGGAAGCAGGATGCGCTCATACCCATATGCAGTTGTGCATTTCTGTAGGGGAGCACATCCTGCACTTGTAGTGCGTTGCTAATGGCAATCACCAGCAAAAATGCATACAATGGATGATGCCAGCAACGGACTACAAGTACCACAATGGACATCCTACATAAGATGAAATTTATGTGGATGTGGCAAGAATTCAGAACAAACACAGAACCAGAGATAGGTGCACGCTGCCGTCACACTAAACCCTCACACTGATGTTAAAAATTGAGAGTTAGTTCGACATATCCTACTAGGAGGACGTGTCTTAAGCCTCGGGCACCAGCGTCAAGGTCTCTCAAGTAGCCCGTGGGCCCTAACACTCACCTACCTGCGCCATATGGGCGATATCAGGGGCCAGTGGGCAATTACAGGAGCATTAGGACGACTCACAAACATCTCCTCTGTTACCTCCAGCATGTGGCCATGCTTGCAATGGGAGGTGGGAGGTGTCTATGAGCCCTACCCAAGACTGACTGATATAGCCCAAGGCCAAACAGGTGCACCCAAATGTGACCTGAAGATGAAAAACAGGCACATTTAAAATGGAGTTTATACACCTCCATACATATATATATAAACCATCAAAAAATGTGGTGATAAGGAAGCAGGATGCGCTCATACCCATATGCAGTTGTGCATTTCTGTAGGGAGCACATCCTGCACTTGTAGTGCGTTGCTAATGGCAATCACCAGCAAAAATGCATACAATGGATGATGCCAGCAACGGACTACAAGTACCACAATGGACATCCTACATAAGATGAAATTTATGTGGATGTGGCAGAATTCAGAACAAACACAGAACCAGAGATAGGTGCACGCTGCCGTCACACTAAACCCTCACACTGATGTTAAAAATTGAGAGTTAGTTCGACATATCCTACTAGGAGGACGTGTCTTAAGCCTCGGGCACCAGCGTCAAGGTCTCTCAAGTAGCCCGTGGGCCCTAACACTCACCTACCTGCGCCATATGGGCGATATCAGGGAGCCAGTGGGCAATTACAGGAGCATTAGGACGACTCACAAACATCTCCTCTGTTACCTCCAGCATGTGGCCATGCTTGCAATGGGAGGTGGGAGGTGTCTATGAGCCCTACCCAAGACTGACTGATATAGCCCAAGGCCAAACAGGTGCACCCAAATGTGACCTGAAGATGAAAAACAGGCACATTTAAAATGGAGTTTATACACCTCCATACATATATATATAAACCATCAAAAAATGTGGTGATAAGGAAGCAGGATGCGCTCATACCCATATGCAGTTGTGCATTTCTGTAGGGAGCACATCCTGCACTTGTAGTGCGTTGCTAATGGCAATCACCAGCAAAAAATGCATACAATGGATGATGCCAGCAACGGACTACAAGTACCACAATGGACATCCTACATAAGATGAAATTTATGTGGATGTGGCAAGAATTCAGAACAAACACAGAACCAGAGATAGGTGCACGCTGCCGTCACACTAAACCCTCACACTGATGTTAAAAATTGAGAGTTAGTTCGACATATCCTACTAGGAGGACGTGTCTTAAGCCTCGGGCACCAGCGTCAAGGTCTCTCAAGTAGCCCGTGGGCCCTAACACTCACCTACCTGCGCCATATGGGCGATATCAGGGGCCAGTGGGCAATTACAGGAGCATTAGGACGACTCACAAACATCTCCTCTGTTACCTCCAGCATGTGGCCATGCTTGCAATGGGAGGTGGGAGGTGTCTATGAGCCCTACCCAAGACTGACTGATATAGCCCAAGGCCAAACAGGTGCACCCAAATGTGACCTGAAGATGAAAAACAGGCACATTTAAAATGGAGTTTATACACCTCCATACATATATATATAAACCATCAAAAAATGTGGTGATAAGGAAGCAGGATGCGCTCATACCCATATGCAGTTGTGCATTTCTGTAGGGAGCACATCCTGCACTTGTAGTGCGTTGCTAATGGCAATCACCAGCAAAAATGCATACAATGGATGATGCCAGCAACGGACTACAAGTACCACAATGGACATCCTACATAAGATGAAATTTATGTGGATGTGGCAAGAATTCAGAACAAACACAGAACCAGAGATAGGTGCACGCTGCCGTCACACTAAACCCTCACACTGATGTTAAAAATTGAGAGTTAGTTCGACATATCCTACTAGGAGGACGTGTCTTAAGCCTCGGGCACCAGCGTCAAGGTCTCTCAAGTAGCCCGTGGGCCTAACACTCACCTACCTGCGCCATATGGGCGATATCAGGGGCCAGTGGGCAATTACAGGAGCATTAGGACGACTCACAAACATCTCCTCTGTTACCTCCAGCATGTGGCCATGCTTGCAATGGGAGGTGGGAGGTGTCTATGAGCCCTACCCAAGACTGACTGATATAGCCCAAGGCCAAACAGGTGCACCCAAATGTGACCTGAAGATGAAAAACAGGCACATTTAAAATGGAGTTTATACACCTCCATACATATATATATAAACCATCAAAAATGTGGTGATAAGGAAGCAGGATGCGCTCATACCCATATGCAGTTGTGCATTTCTGTAGGGAGCACATCCTGCACTTGTAGTGCGTTGCTAATGGCAATCACCAGCAAAAAATGCATACAATGGATGATGCCAGCAACGGACTACAAGTACCACAATGGACATCCTACATAAGATGAAATTTATGTGGATGTGGCAAGAATTCAGAACAAACACAGAACCAGAGATAGGTGCACGCTGCCGTCACACTAAACCCTCACACTGATGTTAAAAATTGAGAGTTAGTTCGACATATCCTACTAGGAGGACGTGTCTTAAGCCTCGGGCACCAGCGTCAAGGTCTCTCAAGTAGCCCGTGGGCCCTAACACTCACCTACCTGCGCCATATGGGCGATATCAGGGGCCAGTGGGCAATTACAGGAGCATTAGGACGACTCACAAACATCTCCTCTGTTACCTCCAGCATGTGGCCATGCTTGCAATGGGAGGTGGGAGGTGTCTATGAGCCCCTACCCAAGACTGACTGATATAGCCCAAGGCCAAACAGGTGCACCCAAATGTGACCTGAAGATGAAAAACAGGCACATTTAAAATGGAGTTTATACACCTCCATACATATATATATAAACCATCAAAAAATGTGGTGATAAGGAAGCAGGATGCGCTCATACCCATATGCAGTTGTGCATTTCTGTAGGGAGCACATCCTGCACTTGTAGTGCGTTGCTAATGGCAATCACCAGCAAAAATGCATACAATGGATGATGCCAGCAACGGACTACAAGTACCACAATGGACATCCTACATAAGATGAAATTTATGTGGATGTGGCAAGAATTCAGAACAAACACAGAACCAGAGATAGGTGCACGCTGCCGTCACACTAAACCCTCACACTGATGTTAAAAATTGAGAGTTAGTTCGACATATCCTACTAGGAGGACGTGTCTTAAGCCTCGGGCACCAGCGTCAAGGTCTCTCAAGTAGCCCGTGGGCCCTAACACTCACCTACCTGCGCCATATGGGCGATATCAGGGGCCAGTGGGCAATTACAGGAGCATTAGGACGACTCACAAACATCTCCTCTGTTACCTCCAGCATGTGGCCATGCTTGCAATGGGAGGTGGGAGGTGTCTATGAGCCCTACCCAAGACTGACTGATATAGCCCAAGGCCAAACAGGTGCACCCAAATGTGACCTGAAGATGAAAAACAGGCACATTTAAAATGGAGTTTATACACCTCCATACATATATATATAAACCATCAAAAAATGTGGTGATAAGGAAGCAGGATGCGCTCATACCCATATGCAGTTGTGCATTTCTGTAGGGGAGCACATCCTGCACTTGTAGTGCGTTGCTAATGGCAATCACCAGCAAAAAATGCATACAATGGATGATGCCAGCAACGGACTACAAGTACCACAATGGACATCCTACATAAGATGAAATTTATGTGGATGTGGCAAGAATTCAGAACAAACACAGAACCAGAGATAGGTGCACGCTGCCGTCACACTAAACCCTCACACTGATGTTAAAAATTGAGAGTTAGTTCGACATATCCTACTAGGAGGACGTGTCTTAAGCCTCGGGCACCAGCGTCAAGGTCTCTCAAGTAGCCCGTGGGCCCTAACACTCACCTACCTGCGCCATATGGGCGATATCAGGGGCCAGTGGGCAATTACAGGAGCATTAGGACGACTCACAAACATCTCCTCTGTTACCTCCAGCATGTGGCCATGCTTGCAATGGGAGGTGGGAGGTGTCTATGAGCCCTACCCAAGACTGACTGATATAGCCCAAGGCCAAACAGGTGCACCCAAATGTGACCTGAAGATGAAAAACAGGCACATTTAAAATGGAGTTTATACACCTCCATACATATATATATAAACCATCAAAAAATGTGGTGATAAGGAAGCAGGATGCGCTCATACCCATATGCAGTTGTGCATTTCTGTAGGGAGCACATCCTGCACTTGTAGTGCGTTGCTAATGGCAATCACCAGCAAAAATGCATACAATGGATGATGCCAGCAACGGACTACAAGTACCACAATGGACATCCTACATAAGATGAAATTTATGTGGATGTGGCAAGAATTCAGAACAAACACAGAACCAGAGATAGGTGCACGCTGCCGTCACACTAAACCCTCACACTGATGTTAAAAATTGAGAGTTAGTTCGACATATCCTACTAGGAGGACGTGTCTTAAGCCTCGGGCACCAGCGTCAAGGTCTCTCAAGTAGCCCGTGGGCCCTAACACTCACCTACCTGCGCCATATGGGCGATATCAGGGCCAGTGGGCAATTACAGGAGCATTAGGACGACTCACAAACATCTCCTCTGTTACCTCCAGCATGTGGCCATGCTTGCAATGGGAGGTGGGAGGTGTCTATGAGCCCTACCCAAGACTGACTGATATAGCCCAAGGCCAAACAGGTGCACCCAAATGTGACCTGAAGATGAAAAACAGGCACATTTAAAATGGAGTTTATACACCTCCATACATATATATATAAACCATCAAAAATGTGGTGATAAGGAAGCAGGATGCGCTCATACCCATATGCAGTTGTGCATTTCTGTAGGGAGCACATCCTGCACTTGTAGTGCGTTGCTAATGGCAATCACCAGCAAAAAATGCATACAATGGATGATGCCAGCAACGGACTACAAGTACCACAATGGACATCCTACATAAGATGAAATTTATGTGGATGTGGCAAGAATTCAGAACAAACACAGAACCAGAGATAGGTGCACGCTGCCGTCACACTAAACCCTCACACTGATGTTAAAAATTGAGAGTTAGTTCGACATATCCTACTAGGAGGACGTGTCTTAAGCCTCGGGCACCAGCGTCAAGGTCTCTCAAGTAGCCCGTGGGCCCTAACACTCACCTACCTGCGCCATATGGGCGATATCAGGGGCCAGTGGGCAATTACAGGAGCATTAGGACGACTCACAAACATCTCCTCTGTTACCTCCAGCATGTGGCCATGCTTGCAATGGGAGGTGGGAGGTGTCTATGAGCCCCTACCCAAGACTGACTGATATAGCCCAAGGCCAAACAGGTGCACCCAAATGTGACCTGAAGATGAAAAACAGGCACATTTAAAATGGAGTTTATACACCTCCATACATATATATATAAACCATCAAAAAATGTGGTGATAAGGAAGCAGGATGCGCTCATACCCATATGCAGTTGTGCATTTCTGTAGGGAGCACATCCTGCACTTGTAATGCGTTGCTAATGGCAATCACCAGCAAAAAATGCATACAATGGATGATGCCAGCAACGGACTACAAGTACCACAATGGACATCCTACATAAGATGAAATTTATGTGGATGTGGCAGAATTCAGAACAAACACAGAACCAGAGATAGGTGCACGCTGCCGTCACACTAAACCCTCACACTGATGTTAAAAATTGAGAGTTAGTTCGACATATCCTACTAGGAGGACGTGTCTTAAGCCTCGGGCACCAGCGTCAAGGTCTCTCAAGTAGCCCGTGGGCCCTAACACTCACCTACCTGCGCCATATGGGCGATATCAGGGAGCCAGTGGGCAATTACAGGAGCATTAGGACGACTCACAAACATCTCCTCTGTTACCTCCAGCATGTGGCCATGCTTGCAATGGGAGGTGGGAGGTGTCTATGAGCCCTACCCAAGACTGACTGATATAGCCCAAGGCCAAACAGGTGCACCCAAATGTGACCTGAAGATGAAAAACAGGCACATTTAAAATGGAGTTTATACACCTCCATACATATATATATAAACCATCAAAAAATGTGGTGATAAGGAAGCAGGATGCGCTCATACCCATATGCAGTTGTGCATTTCTGTAGGGAGCACATCCTGCACTTGTAGTGCGTTGCTAATGGCAATCACCAGCAAAAAATGCATACAATGGATGATGCCAGCAACGGACTACAAGTACCACAATGGACATCCTACATAAGATGAAATTTATGTGGATGTGGCAAGAATTCAGAACAAACACAGAACCAGAGATAGGTGCACGCTGCCGTCACACTAAACCCTCACACTGATGTTAAAAATTGAGAGTTAGTTCGACATATCCTACTAGGAGGACGTGTCTTAAGCCTCGGGCACCAGCGTCAAGGTCTCTCAAGTAGCCCGTGGGCCCTAACACTCACCTACCTGCGCCATATGGGCGATATCAGGGGCCAGTGGGCAATTACAGGAGCATTAGGACGACTCACAAACATCTCCTCTGTTACCTCCAGCATGTGGCCATGCTTGCAATGGGAGGTGGGAGGTGTCTATGAGCCCTACCCAAGACTGACTGATATAGCCCAAGGCCAAACAGGTGCACCCAAATGTGACCTGAAGATGAAAAACAGGCACATTTAAAATGGAGTTTATACACCTCCATACATATATATATAAACCATCAAAAATGTGGTGATAAGGAAGCAGGATGCGCTCATACCCATATGCAGTTGTGCATTTCTGTAGGGAGCACATCCTGCACTTGTAGTGCGTTGCTAATGGCAATCACCAGCAAAAATGCATACAATGGATGATGCCAGCAACGGACTACAAGTACCACAATGGACATCCTACATAAGATGAAATTTATGTGGATGTGGCAAGAATTCAGAACAAACACAGAACCAGAGATAGGTGCACGCTGCCGTCACACTAAACCCTCACACTGATGTTAAAAATTGAGAGTTAGTTCGACATATCCTACTAGGAGGACGTGTCTTAAGCCTCGGGCACCAGCGTCAAGGTCTCTCAAGTAGCCCGTGGGCCCTAACACTCACCTACCTGCGCCATATGGGCGATATCAGGGGCCAGTGGGCAATTACAGGAGCATTAGGACGACTCACAAACATCTCCTCTGTTACCTCCAGCATGTGGCCATGCTTGCAATGGGAGGTGGGAGGTGTCTATGAGCCCTACCCAAGACTGACTGATATAGCCCAAGGCCAAACAGGTGCACCCAAATGTGACCTGAAGATGAAAAACAGGCACATTTAAAATGGAGTTTATACACCTCCATACATATATATATAAACCATCAAAAATGTGGTGATAAGGAAGCAGGATGCGCTCATACCCATATGCAGTTGTGCATTTCTGTAGGGGAGCACATCCTGCACTTGTAGTGCGTTGCTAATGGCAATCACCAGCAAAAATGCATACAATGGATGATGCCAGCAACGGACTACAAGTACCACAATGGACATCCTACATAAGATGAAATTTATGTGGATGTGGCAAGAATTCAGAACAAACACAGAACCAGAGATAGGTGCACGCTGCCGTCACACTAAACCCTCACACTGATGTTAAAAATTGAGAGTTAGTTCGACATATCCTACTAGGAGGACGTGTCTTAAGCCTCGGGCACCAGCGTCAAGGTCTCTCAAGTAGCCCGTGGGCCCTAACACTCACCTACCTGCGCCATATGGGCGATATCAGGGGCCAGTGGGCAATTACAGGAGCATTAGGACGACTCACAAACATCTCCTCTGTTACCTCCAGCATGTGGCCATGCTTGCAATGGGAGGTGGGAGGTGTCTATGAGCCCTACCCAAGACTGACTGATATAGCCCAAGGCCAAACAGGTGCACCCAAATGTGACCTGAAGATGAAAAACAGGCACATTTAAAATGGAGTTTATACACCTCCATACATATATATATAAACCATCAAAAATGTGGTGATAAGGAAGCAGGATGCGCTCATACCCATATGCAGTTGTGCATTTCTGTAGGGGAGCACATCCTGCATCTTGTAGTGCGTTGCTAATGGCAATCACCAGCAAAAATGCATACAATGGATGATGCCAGCAACGGACTACAAGTACCACAATGGACATCCTACATAAGATGAAATTTATGTGGATGTGGCAAGAATTCAGAACAAACACAGAACCAGAGATAGGTGCACGCTGCCGTCACACTAAACCCTCACACTGATGTTAAAAATTGAGAGTTAGTTCGACATATCCTACTAGGAGGACGTGTCTTAAGCCTCGGGCACCAGCGTCAAGGTCTCTCAAGTAGCCCGTGGGCCCTAACACTCACCTACCTGCGCCATATGGGCGATATCAGGGGCCAGTGGGCAATTACAGGAGCATTAGGACGACTCACAAACATCTCCTCTGTTACCTCCAGCATGTGGCCATGCTTGCAATGGGAGGTGGGAGGTGTCTATGAGCCCTACCCAAGACTGACTGATATAGCCCAAGGCCAAACAGGTGCACCCAAATGTGACCTGAAGATGAAAAACAGGCACATTTAAAATGGAGTTTATACACCTCCATACATATATATATAAACCATCAAAAATGTGGTGATAAGGAAGCAGGATGCGCTCATACCCATATGCAGTTGTGCATTTCTGTAGGGGAGCACATCCTGCACTTGTAGTGCGTTGCTAATGGCAATCACCAGCAAAAAATGCATACAATGGATGATGCCAGCAACGGACTACAAGTACCACAATGGACATCCTACATAAGATGAAATTTATGTGGATGTGGCAAGAATTCAGAACAAACACAGAACCAGAGATAGGTGCACGCTGCCGTCACACTAAACCCTCACACTGATGTTAAAAATTGAGAGTTAGTTCGACATATCCTACTAGGAGGACGTGTCTTAAGCCTCGGGCACCAGCGTCAAGGTCTCTCAAGTAGCCCGTGGGCCCTAACACTCACCTACCTGCGCCATATGGGCGATATCAGGGGCCAGTGGGCAATTACAGGAGCATTAGGACGACTCACAAACATCTCCTCTGTTACCTCCAGCATGTGGCCATGCTTGCAATGGGAGGTGGGAGGTGTCTATGAGCCCTACCCAAGACTGACTGATATAGCCCAAGGCCAAACAGGTGCACCCAAATGTGACCTGAAGATGAAAAACAGGCACATTTAAAATGGAGTTTATACACCTCCATACATATATATATAAACCATCAAAAATGTGGTGATAAGGAAGCAGGATGCGCCATACCCATATGCAGTTGTGCATTTCTGTAGGGAGCACATCCTGCACTTGTAGTCCGTTGCTAATGGCAATCACCAGCAAAAAATGCATACAATGGATGATGCCAGCAACGGACTACAAGTACCACAATGGACATCCTACATAAGATGAAATTTATGTGGATGTGGCAAGAATTCAGAACAAACACAGAACCAGAGATAGGTGCACGCTGCCAGTCACACTAAACCCTCACACTGATGTTAAAAATTGAGAGTTAGTTCGACATATCCTACTAGGAGGACGTGTCTTAAGCCTCGGGCACCAGCGTCAAGGTCTCTCAAGTAGCCCGTGGGCCCTAACACTCACCTACCTGCGCCATATGGGCGATATCAGGGGCCAGTGGGCAACTACAGGAGCATTAGGACGACTCACAAACATCTCCTCTGTTACCTCCAGCATGTGGCCATGCTTGCAATGGGAGGTGGGAGGTGTCTATAGAGCCCTACCCAAGACTGACTGGATATAGCCCATGGGCCAAACAGGTGCACCCAAATGTGACCTGAAGATGAAAACAGGCACATATTAAAATGGAGTTTATACACTCCATACATATATATGAGAACCATCAAAAAATGTGGTGACAGGCAGGACTGCTACAGCAGGCTTGTGGCTTAAGGCAAAGGCACATGGCAGGCCACAGTGGGGTGGGTCGCAGTTGATGATGCCAGCAACGGATTACAAGTGGTCATTACCGGGACATCTCATATAAGATGAATTTATGGATGTGGCAAGCACTGTGAACAAACACAGAACCAGAGATAGAGCAAGTCGTCAGTTACTAAATTCACACTGATAAGCCAGGCTCAGAGTTAGTTCGACATATCCTACTAGGAGGACGGTCTTAAGCCTCGGGCACCAGCTCAAGGTATATATGTATGGAGGTGTATAAACTCCATTTTAAATGTGCCTGTTTTTCATCTTCAGGTCACATTTGGGTGCACCTGTTTGGCCTTGGGCCATATCAGTCAGTCTTGGGTAGGGCTCATAGACACCTCCCACTCTCCCATTGCAAGCATGGCCACATGCTGGAGGTAACAGAGGAGATGTTTGTGAGTCGTCCTAATGCTCCTGTACTGCCCACTGGCTCCCTGATATCGCCCATATGGCGCAGGTAGGTGAGTGTTAGGGCCCACGGGCTACTTGAGAGACCTTGACGCTGGTGCCCGAGGCTTAAGACACGTCCTCCTAGTAGGATATGTCGAACTAACTCTCAATTTTTAACATCAGTGTGAGGGTTTAGTGTGACGGCAGCGCACCTATCTCTGGTTCTGTGTTTGTTCTGAATTTTGCCACATCCACATAAATTTCATCTTATGTAGGATGTCCATTGTGGTACTTGTAGTCCGTTGCTGGCATCATCCATTGTATGCATTTTTTGCTGGTGATTGCCATTAGCAACGACTACAAGTGCAGGATGTGCTCCCTACAGAAATGCACAACTGCATATGGGTATGAGCGCATCCTGCTTCCTTATCACCACATTTTTTGATGGTTTTTTCAGATGCCCAATTACTCATCTCAACAGGTTTCACCAACAATTTCGGGTAGTTTTAAGCTGCTGACCAACACTTACAAAAATCATATTAGGGTTGGTGGAGATCCAATCTTTAGAAACGTATGTAAGATTGCGCATTGTACCTAGGGGCATGAGAATCCCCTCGCCCCTGTAGTTCGAGTCAGGTCCCCAGAATTTTTAGCTGTGTGGGAGAGAGAATCAATTGACTCCTCTCTGAGGTTGATGGCCTTGCTGCTTGAAGAGGAACGCATAGGTATTCGCCAAAAACACGACCCTCTTGAATGAGCAGATCGAAGCTGTAAAAAATTCTCTAACAATCCTGATTTTGCGAGAAAAGAATTAGTTCTACAGCAAACGATTGAAAAATTTACATCTCAGCTCAAGGAAAGAAAGCATTTTCAATACGTGAGAGATACAGCTGATTTCCGAGAGGGTCGTGTTTTTGATTACGGTACACAGCAGAATAGAGTTCTAGAGGTGGAAACAGAGCCGTCCTCCTCAGAGGGGGAATCTGACAGAGACTTAGCGAGACGGACCCCGGGTCCATCTGGGGCGGGCGATCTGGTAGAGGTAGAACAAGGGGTAGGGACAGAGGTGGTCGTTCCAGAGGTCCTCCAACCAGGGGGTTTTTAGGCAGAGGCCCCACGGTGGGGATTATCTGAGGAACAAAAATAGCCCCTCAGACATCTAGTGTAGGGGCGTCTGATGAGCTGACGGATCATTAATTTGTCAAAAGACCGCTTGCATCTCACGAGATGGCCGTACTGAGTAAGGGCCTATCCTTTGTCCCCACGAATAAATTTGATTTGTTCGGGTGGGTGAAAGACCTACACCTTTTTGTTCGCAAACTTAAGTGGCGTACGTTTTATGCCACTCATAATAGACGCCAATGTCTTGAATTAGGCATTGAGGAAAATGATCTACCAGATGTCCACCTCCTGGCTGAACTATGGGAGGAAAGCAATAGGGCAATGGGGAAGGGCCCTTTACACAATTGCGCCCAAGATCTACGGAGAACCCACCAATCAGTGATCAAACCCCGATGGATATATTTCTGAAGATGGTAACCGTACGTCTATCATCTCTGCAGGGAAAAGGGTTTAGTACTATGAATTTAACATCAGAGGAAAGGGAGGGATTATGCAGTCTTGAGAGCGATCAGTCAATAATTATTAAGCCATCGGATAAGGGGGAACCTTGTCATCCTCGATAGGGATGCATATGTACGGATGTGCATGAGCATCCTGAATGACCAGAGATGGTATAGAGTCCTCCCATCTAATCCAATAGTGGCTGATCAGACTGAATTGAAGGAAATTCTATCAGATGCACTGGACCAGAAACTGATCAATAAAACGGAATTCAAATATCTCCTGCCCCCCTATCCTCAAATGCCATGCTTTTATGCGCTACCAAAGGTGCACAAGGGCCTGAACCCTCTCAAGGGCCGGCCCATTGTTTCGGGTATTGCGAGTCTTACTCACCCGATCAGTATATACGTGGACACCATTGTGCGCCCTTTCGTCACATCCCTTCCCTCATATGTGAGGGATTCGATGGAGGTGATTGGCAAGTTGGAGGGCCTTCGCATCGAGGAGGACGTCCTGCTGGCCAGTCTCGATGTGGAGTCCCTATATAACTCAATCCCCCATGAAAAAGGGTGTGACATTTTAGCATCTTTTTTGGCAGAGCGCAGCATACATCTAAGGCCACATAATAACTTTGTGGTGCGACTTATGAAATTTATCTTGGAGCACAATTCCTTCCTCTTTAACAACAAGGTGTTTCACCAGGAGAAAGGCGTTGCAATGGGGAGTCCCTGCGCCCCAACATACGCTAATCTCTATTTAGGAGGTTGGGAGAGGGATGTGGTCTTTGGTGACAGCATGGCATCATACACATCGTCGATACTGCTATGGTTACGCTTTATCGACGATGTGTTGATTCTTTGGAAAGGTACGGTCGAAAGGTTTAAGGGTTTTGTTGAGGAACTAAATGTCAATGAATGGGGCCTCTACTTCACGTCAGAGATCCAGGAGTCGTCCATCACTTTCCTGGACCTTACCATTTTTAGAGGTGAAAATGGCGAAGTAGGGACCCGTCTCTTTCGCAAAAGTACCGCAAAAAATTCCCTACTTGAATGGCACAGTTGTCACCCAAAGCCCCTTAGGAAGGGTATTCCAAGAGGGCAATATTTGAGATTAAGACGTAATTGCTCACTGATGGGGGACTTTAAAGTGGCTGCTCAGGATCTCAAATGCCGTTTTGAGAAGAGGGGTTATCCGCCTGGCATCCTTAGGAGGTCTTACCAGTACGCTTTGGGCTGTGATAGGCAACAGCTCTTACATCCCAGAGAACGGGATATGACGACCAACAATATTCGCATCATAGCATCCTTTGATGAGGCGCATGATGAGGTCAGATCTATATTAGCGGATTACTGGGGGATTTTTGCAGGCAGACCCCGACATTGGCCATCTAGTGGGATCACGACCCTCGATTACATATCGGAGAGGGAGAAATATCAAGGACAGATTGGTGGTCCATAGCCTCTACTCCCCACAGGAGAGCACATCCTTTTCGTTTAGACATCAATTGAAGGGGACATTTAAATGTAAGGGGTGCATTGCGTGTGGGTCCATCATGAGAGGAAGCTCCTTTGCGAGTACGGTAACGGGTCTCACCTACCAGATTAGGAGCTTTATTAACTGTAGGTCCACGGGCCTAGTATACCTAATCACATATCAGTGCGGCCTCCAATATGTCGGGAAGACAATCAGAGAGCTGAGACGGCGTATTGGGGAGCACCTTAATGATGTTAACAACCGCGCAGATACTCCTGTGGCGAGACATGTGGTGGAACATCATGGTGGACAGTCTGGAGTGTTGAGGTTCCAAGGGATTGAAATCATCCGACCATCAGTGAGAGGTGGGGACCTGGATCGCAGAATCCTTCAAAAGGAGGCCCAATGGATCTTCAGGTTGAAAACAGTGAGACCACAGGGTTTGAATGACCACCTGTCATTCACGTGCTTCCTGTAGCCCCATAGTTGACATTAGTTCCTTTTAACTTTTCAGCACATTACTTATTCGGTGGTCCTCCTGGGTCATAAGATAGGACGTTATGCATGCCTCCCTCTCTGGGGGTGGGGGGGTGTTGTATAGATCAGGGTCCTCTATGCGCCTTATGAGGTGTCATTCCAACTTAATATGGTACCATCATACTAAGTCCATGCGATAGACCTGGAAGCCCTTTATATGAATTTCCCTACTATCTGGGAGCAGGACCATGTCCTGTGGGTCCTGGGTCCCGGGTGTAAAACCTTGGAGTAATAAGGCTTTTGTTACGAGAGGCAGGGACTTTGTCCCCTGGTGATGCAGTAAGGTTGCCGTTAGTAACCGCATACCTTGATAGGAACTAATTGTTTAATTATTTCAGTTCCATATGGATTGTGGCTGTGGACTGGCAGTGGTTACTGCTAGCACCATGTTTCTCGTTAGCCACCATATGTGTATCTGCAATATGTAAATATGCTGTGTAACTGGATCGTTTAGCTACATGGCGATTTATTACATTAGTGGTGGTTACATTCTTGCTTTGTAATTACAAGCTACAAGCGCTACCTGCTGCATCATGCCTCTCTGCCTTGGCTTACTGTTTCTAGGGGTTAATGGTTTGTTACAATTGTATCGATTCTATCCGTAACACTCCATCTCTACGGATATAATCAAGTGAATCTGTTGTATCCATGCACGGAGCAATATGCCTGATGTGTGGTCTGATGGCATTTGCTGTATACCGTGTTTGAAATGCGAGTCTACCTCTGAAATCATCTTTGATGGCTCCACTGTCACTTGATAAAATCCCACTTGCCGCTATTTATCTATAATAATGTAAATCCGCCGTAGGTCCCATAACTAACGGTGGGAGTAGTTACCATCTGAATCACGCCCACTCCTGTCAGAGACCTCCTCTGCTGCGGGATAGCAAGATCGGCATTGTAGCGGCGCCGTTGCCCGTGCAGGGGGTGGAGTTTGGAGGCGTGACGCTTGGCAGGCGTGTTCGCTTGCCGGAAGGGAGGCGGGTCCTATAGCTTAAAGCATCTTGATTTGGCGGCCGCGCTACAGCCGTCCCAGCGCCGGTACGCTGCCCCTATGTTGGAGAGGGGAAGCGTCTTATATGTTTGTCTGTCTGTTTGTTTCTTTAATGCAATAAGCACGGGGCTGATATGCCTCAAGTACCCGCATTATAGCTGTGCTCCTGATGAAAGGGGGAATACCCTAGAAATGCGTTGAGCGTTTATACAAACTATATTATGTGGGCTTGAATAGACTGGGATTTTGAGGGCCTATACAGAGCGCAGGCAAAGTGTGGCGCTCCTAATTTAACCCCTGTTCCCCCTCTTTTTGTGCATAGTGTCCTGATATAGGATTCCTGCCGTGGCCATTCTGATATTTTGTTCCCGGCGTGGTATCCAAACACAGGGAGAGACACGTGCGGGCTCTATTTGAGTAAAGTGGGGAAGGGTTAATCAGTGTAATATGCAGTAGTGATAGACGGGATCACTGCTTTTGCATTTACACTGGTATTTGAATCACTACTCTCCCTTGGACTGGTGTGCACTTGCATGCTGAGCACACATATGGCCCTTGTTTTGAGATGTAGATTTGATTTTTGTGCCGGATATTGATTTATGTATGTCTGTCCTCCCTTGGTTTTAATCACTTATCAATAAAGTATATAGTTTTAAGCATATCCCCTTTTTTGGACTACTAATACTTTGACTAGGGATTGCATACCCTTATTTACTGAAATTTAGTGAGCGGAATTTACTTTTACATTCTGCATTTCATCTGACAGTTTATTTTCCTCAGTGAATTTAGTGGAGAAAAAAATATTTAATAGTTTTGCTTTATCCTCGTCGCTCTCTGCAACACCCCCCTCATTGCTATGTAGAGGGCCGACTCCTTCAGATTTATATTTTTACTATTTATTGAAGACCATTTTAGGGTTAGTTTTACTCTATTTGGTAATTAATCTCTCGGTCTCTAGTTTGGCACATTTTATTCGTTTTTACATATTCTATTTTTTCCATATAGTTTATCAGTGCTTCCTGACTCCCCTCCTGTTTTAGTGATTTATATGCTTTCTTTTTGTCATTTATTGCCTTCCTTACGGTTCCATTTATCCACATTGGCTTCTTCTTGTTCCTTAGCCTTTTATTTCTATAAGGTATGCATCGATCACAATTAGATGTTACAATGCTTTTAAAAATCTCCCATTTATGGTTGTATTTTTATTTTTGAGTACTTTGTCCCAATTAGATAGGTCTATGGCCTCGCTTAGTTGGCTAAATTTAGCTTTTTTGAAGTTTGGTATTTTTGTTCCTCCTTTTAGAAACTCTCGTTTGAAGGATAATTGGAAGGTTATTACTTTATGGTCACTTTTTCCCAGGTGTCCCCCAACCTGCACATCTGTTGTTCTATCAGGTCTATTGGTTAATACTAAGTCCAGTATGGCCGTCCCTCTAGTGGGGTCCTGAACCAGTTGGGAAAGGAAATTGTCTTTGGCTATTGCCAAGAACCTGTTTCCTTTTTGGGATGTACAGCTTTCAGTTTCCCAGTCTATATCCGGGTAGTTGAAGTCCCCCATAATAACGACTTCATTATGATTTGCCGCCTCGTCTATCTCGTTTAGTAATAGATTTTCTGTGGAGTCTGGTATATTAGGTGGTTTATAATACACTCCTATTATTATTTTATTATTGTTTTTTGCTCCATGTATTTCTACCCACAGTGACTCCACATGTTCATGTCCCTCAGAGATGTATTCTCGAATTACGGGATTTAGACACGACTTCACGTAGAGGCAGACCCCTCCACCTCTCTGGTTTTGACGATCCTTTCTAACCAGATTGTAACCTTTTATATTAACTGCCCAGTCATAGCTATCATCCAGCCATGTCTCAGTTATTCCCCCTATGTCATATCTATCATCCAGCCATGTCTCAGTTATTCCCACTATGTCATAGTCCTCCTCACACATCACTAATTCCAGTTCACCAGTCTTGTTAGTCAGGCTTCTGGCATTAGTATACATACATTTGAGAGGTATATGTGTATTTTTTACCCTACATCTTTCATTCTGAGCTGTTCTAGTCCCCCCTTCCATTCCTCCCCCAGTCACACTACCTGTGTATTTGTGCAATTTCATTCTGTCGTTTATGAACTAAATCTTCAAATTTTAAAAAAAGGGTATTCATATTTTCTAATGATGCAAATACACAGACATATGCAAATAAATCCCTAAGTCGTTTAAGCATTGTGAAATGCACAGCATCTTCCAAGTGTTTTCCCACAAATCATCATCATAAATAAGTCCATTTGCTTTTGCAGCCTCTTGGGAAGTGGGATAGACATTTCCATGTACCGTCCTCAGATCTTCAAAGGATACTGCACTTGCCACATGCAGAAATAATAGACGCAGACAGTAACACTGTGTATCAGATATTAAATTGACAGAATACTGTACATTCGTCCAATAATTTTTTCTGCACCACGTTGACATAATTTTCAACAACAATTTTGAGAGTCAAACACATAGTGCAAAGGAATGTCCAAATATAATATATTCTTTGTTTCCTCTTTTTCTTGATTTAATTTGAACCAAGCTGTCAATTGAGCATCATGGTTTACAGCTCTCTGTACAGCAGTATTAATGTTATTTGAGTTTAAAATAATTGTTCTTCAGGCAGATGCGTATATAATCTGGCCTGTATTTCTTCTCTTGTACTTTGGATTGCCATTGCTGTTAGCAATAGTTTTTGTTGGAATTCCTTCAGAAAATCCTTACAGCATTTGTCATTAGATATGTGATGGAAAAGTTGTTTCTAGGGACTAACACCTGGACTGTGGCATGCCGGGAGGGGATCCATGGCAAAACTCCCATGGAAAATTATGTAGTTGACGCAGAGTCAGGTTTTAATCCATAAAAGGCATAAATCTACTAACATTCCTAAATTTTTTGGAATAACGTGCTTTAAAACATCCAGTGTGTGTATACGATCAGGTAAGATGTTGTATCGATCAGGTAGTGTAAGGTTTCAGCCCGCTTCACAGTGACAGACCAAACTCTGACAGACCAAACTCCCTGTTTAACGCAACGCATACAACCGCAAAGAGTTGAAAATAGTTGACACATTCATGACATAAATTGTATTCCTCTAGCGTCAATCTTGGTGTAGTGATGACTGTGCTCATGCGCAAGTTCGGGAGATTGCAGGCAATGGCAGTTTTTCAAAGCCACTGGTCTTGCTGAGGTAGTTCAGTGACAGTTAAGCAACCCAGAAAACAATGATTCTGCAGTGTGGGCCCATTGTTGTCCTAGTAGGCTTTAATGATCACCTTAGATGACCACAAAGAAAATTAATGTTTTTTCTATGAAAATTATCCAGCCAATCGCTTTTGGTCTGTTCACAATGAAGCAACGACCTTATCATCTGGGGTGTGCCAACATTGCCAACACACTCATAAAGGTGATCACTTCATTGTGATACGCAAGCCCCTTCACCACAACAAGGTAACGATCACGAAGAGGAATTGACACATGTATGGGCCTTTTGTTTTGTTTTGTTTTTGCAGCCACTCTGCACCGTTAAGGCAAGGTAGTTTGCTACCTGTCGGTCGAGTCGTTCTCTGAGGGTGGACCCCGAAGGGCTGTGTCGATGCGTAGGACTTAAAAGCTTTGCATGTCCTCCATCAACAGCACGTCTGTAAAGTGTCCTGTCCTTGCCGGCGTGGTTGGGGTAGGAGGAGGATTACTTTCACCTCTTCCCTTGTTAAATTCCCGTTGTGCTGTGACATCACCCTTATACGCTGTGTAAAGCATACTTTTTAACTTGTTTTGGAACTGCTGCATCCTTTCAGACTTCTGGTAATTCGGTAACATTTCAGCCACTTTACGCTTATACCAGGGGTCTAGTAGCGTGGCCACCCAGTACAGGTCGTTCTCCTTCAGCCTTTTTATACAAGGCTCCCTCAACAGGCATGACAGCATGAAAGACCCCATTTGCACAAGGTTGGATGCCGAACTACTCATGTCCTGTTCCTCGTCCTCACTGATCTCATTGAAGGTCTGTTCTTCCCCCCAGCCACGTACAACACCATGGGTCCCAGATAGGTGACAACAACGAGCACCCTAGGGTGCCTGCTGTGGTTGGTCTTCCTCCCCCTCAAAGCCACATTCCTCCTCGGACTCCTCTTCCTCATACTCCTCTTCCAGCGGTGACGCAGGTCCGGCAAGCGATTATGACAAGGCTCTTTCTGGTGGTGATGGTGACCACAACTCTTCCTCTTCCTCTTCACGCTCAACTACAGCCTGATCCAGCACTCTTCGCACGGCACGCTCTAGGAAGAAAACAAGATCACTGATGGTGGTGCCTTTGGTGCGACTGACTAGGTTTGTCACCTCCTCAAAAATACGCATGAGCCTACAGGCATTGCGCATGAGCGACCAGTAACGTGGCAAAAAAAAAATTCCCAGCTCCGCAGAAGCTGTCCTAGCACCCCATCATACAAATGCTCGTTGACGGCTTTTTCTTGTTGGAGCAGGCGGTCGAACATTAGGAGTGCTGTCGCAAATCAAGCGCCTCACTGGCATGTTTTGCCGCTGAATTTCGGAAAAGTGCGCCATGGCCGTATAGGAATGCCTGAAATGGCCACACACCTTCCTGGCCTGCTTGAGGATGTCCTGTAAGCCTGGGTACTTAGACACAAAGCTTTGTACGATGAAATTCAACACATGTGCCATGCACGGCACATTTGACAACTTGCCCAAATTCAATGCCGACAACAAATTCGTTCCATTGTCACACATCACTTTGCCGATCTTCAGTTGGTGCAGGGTCAGCCACTGATTCACCTGTGCGTCCAGGGCGGACAGGAGAGCCACACAGGACGTGTGGCTCTCTGCTTTCAGGCAAGTCAACCCCAAGACAGCGTGACACTATCGTATCCGAGATGTGAAATAGCCCGTGGGGGAGCTGGGGGATTCAGTTGATGTGCAGCCAGACACCGCAGCAAAAGAGGACTCACCCGAGGAGGATATCGAAGAGGATGGAGTAGGAGTAGAGGAGGTGGCAGTAGGCCTGCCTGCAAGTCGTGGCAGTGTCACCAACTCCGCTGCGGAGCCACGCATTCCATGCTTGTCAGCCGTCAGCAGGTTGACCCAATGTGCAGTGTATTTGATATACCTGCCCTGACCATGCTTTGCAGACCAGGTATCAGTGGTCAGATGGACCCTTGCCCCAACACTGTATGCAAGAGATCCCATGACCTCCTTTTCAATAACATAGTAGAGGTTGGGATTGCCTTTTTGAAAAATAATTTTGTCTGGGTACCTTCCACTGTGGTGTCCCAATAGCGACAAATTTTTGAAGGCTTCAGACTCCACCAGCTATAGTAAAGCTGGCGGGCTAAGAGTTCCGTCAAACCAGCTGTCAGTCGCCGGGCAAGGGGACTCTGTAACATTGGCTTCTTACGCTCAAACATTTCTTTAACAGACACCTGACTGTGGGTAGATGAGATGGAACTACTGAAGGTGAGAGGCGGAGTGGCGGGTGGTTGAGAGGGGCAAGGAGGACAGAAGTGGTTGATGTGGCTGAAGATGCTGGACCAGGAGGAGCATGGTGGCTTTGAGTTTGTGTGCTGCTTGTACGCATATGTTGATCCCATTGGCGTTTGTGATGTGAGATCATTAGCCTTCGCAAAGCAGTTGTACCGAGGTGGGTGTTGGACTTCCCACGACTCAGTTTCTTTGGCACAGGTTGCAAATGGAATTGCTGTTATCAGAGGCAGACACACAAAAAAAAAATGCCACACTGCTGAGCTTTGCAATGACTGCATTCTGGTGGTGGCAACAGCATGCGTTGACTGGCGTGCTGTCTGGCTGACCCCGGGTGCCGATACATGCTGTCTGACTGAGCCACTAACTCCTTGCAAAGACCTCCCCCTGCTTACAACTCGTCTCCTCCTTCTCTCTGTCTCCCCTTCCGAACTTTCCCCCTCTTCTTCTCTTCGATCAGGCACCCACGTCGCATCCAGTGGACACATCGTCATCATCAACCGCTTCACTTGTATCTGACACTTTAGCAAAGGAAGCAGAAGCGGGTACAACATCATCATCATCACACTGTACGTCCATGTGTGTAATCCTGCCTGACTGAGACATATCCCTGTAATCTACATCATCTGGCAATAATGGTTGCGCATCACTAATTGCATCCAACTGATGTGTAAATAATACCTCTGACTAATCAAGTGAAGCGGCTGTGGTGGCTGTGGTGGTAGTGGTGGTGGTGGCGGTGGGGCGGGAGCGTGGAAACTTGAGAGCAGGTGACCGAAGCTGAGCTGGAGGAGGATAGTGCGTCAAGGTTCTTAGCGGAAGCTGTTGAAGATTGGGTGTCCTGTCTAAGCCAGTCAACTATGTAATAAGAATTTTTGGGTTCAGGGTACGTGGCCTCTGAACACTGGGCATTATTCCAGGGCCAGTGGAAATCACAGCACCACGACCATGACGGACCCTCCGGGGTGGCCTGCCTCTGCCTGTTTTTTTTTTTAGATAAGTGGTACTAAGCGTGCTAGGTACTGTGCAACCCGGTATGAGTGGTGGGCACTGGCAGTGGGAACACTACAGTCTGTGGAAGTCGGCCTGACACACACTGGCAGCAGGCAAACAACTGAAATTAGACTAAAGTGTAAAAATGAAATGCCTTATTTATCGGCAAGCTACTGTGCCACCCGGTATGAGTGGTGGGCACTGGCAGTGGGAACACTACAGTCTGTGGAAGTCGGCCTGACACACACTGGCAGCAGGCAAGCAACTGAAATTAGACTAAAGTGTAAAAATTAAATGCCTTATTTATCGGCAAGCTACTGTGCCACCCGGTATAAGTGGTGGGCACTGGCAGTGGGCACACTACAGTCTGTGGAAGTCGGCCTGACACACACTGGCAGCAGGCAAGCAACTGAAATTAGACTAAAGTGTAAAAATTAAATGCCTTATTTATCGGCAAGCTACTGTGCCACCCGGTATGAGTGGTGGGCACTGGCAGTGGGCACACTACAGTCTGTGGAAGTCGGCCTGACACACACTGGCAGCAGGCAAGCAACTGAAATTAGACTAAAGTGTAAAAATGAAATGCCTTATTTATCGGCAAGCTTCTGTGCCACTCGGTATGAGTGGTGGGCACTGGCAGTGGGAACACTAGAGTCTGTGGAAGTCGGCCTGACACACACTGGCAGCAGGCAAGCAACTGAAATTAGACTAAAGTGTAAAAATTAAATGCCTTATTTATCGGCAAGCTGCTGTGCCACTCGGTATGAATGGTGGGCACTGGCAGTGGGCACACTACAGTCTGTGGAAGTCGGCCAGACACACACTGGCAGCAGGCAAGCAACTGAAATTAGACTAAAGTGTAAAAATGAAATGCCTTATTTATCGGCAAGCTTCTGTGCCACCCGGTATGAGTGGTGGGCACTGGCAGTGGGCACACTACAGTCTGTAGAAGTCGGCCTGACACAAACCGGCAGCAGGCAAGCAACTGAAATTAGACTAAAGTGTAAAAATTAAATGCCGTATTGATCGGCAAGCTACTGTGCCACCCAGTATGAGTGGTTGGCACTGGCAGTGGGCACACTACAGTCTGTAGAAGTCGGCCTGACACACACTGGCAGCAGGCAAGCAACTGAAATTAGACTAAAGTGTAAAAATGAAATGCCTTATTTATCGGCAAGCTTCTGTGCCACACTGTATGAGTGGTGGGCACTGGCAGTGGGCACACTACAGTCAGTGGAAGTCGGCCTGACACACACTAGCAGGCAAGCAACTGAAATTAGACTAAAGTGTAAAAATTAAATGCCTTATTTATCGGCAAGCTACTGTGCCACCCGGTATGAGTGGTGGGCACTGGCAGTGGGCACACTACAGTCTTTGAAAGTCGGCCTGACACACACTGGCAGCAATCAAGCAACTGAAATTAGACTAAAGTGTAAAAATTAAATGCCTTATTTATCGGCTAGCTACTGTGCCACCCGGTGTGAGTGGTGGGCACTGGCAGTGGGCACACTACAGTCTTTGAAAGTCGGCCTGACACACACTGGCAGCAATCAAGCAACTGAAATTAGACTAAAGTGTAAAAATGAAATGCCTTATTTATCGGAAAGCTGCTGTGCCACCCGGTATGAATGGTGGGCACTGGCAGTGGGCACACTACAGTCTGTGGAAGTCGGCCAGACACACACTTGCAGCAGGCAAGCAACTGAAATTAGACTAAAGTGTAAAAATGAAATGCCTTATTTATCGGCAAGCTTCTGCGCCACCCGGTATGAGTGGTGGGCACTGGCAGTGGGCACACTACAGTCTGTAGAAGTCGGCCTGACACAAACCGGCAGCAGGCAAGCAACTGAAATTAGACTAAAGTGTAAAAATTAAATGCATTATTTATCAGCAAGCTACTGTGCCACCCGGTATGAGTGGTGGGCACTGGCAGTGGGCACACTACAGTCTGTGGAAGTCGGCCTGACACACACTGGCAGCAGGCAAGCAACTGAAATTAGACTAAAGTGTAAAAATTAAATGTCGTATTGATCGGCAAGCTACTGTGCCACCCGGTATGAGTGGTTGGCACTGGCAGTGGGCACACTACAGTCTGTAGAAGTCGGCCTGACACACACTGGCAGCAGGCAAGCAACTGAAATTAGACTAAAGTGTAAAAATGAAATGCCTTATTTATCGGCAAGCTTCTGTGCCACACGGTATGAGTGGTGGGCACTGGCAGTGGGCACACTACAGTCAGTGGAAGTCGGCCTGACACACACTAGCAGGCAAGCAACTGAAATTAGACTAAAGTGTAAAATTTAAATGCCTTTTTTTGATTCAAAGTCCTATGCCACACGGTATGAGTGGTGGGCACTGGCAGTGGGCACACTACAGTCAGTGGAAGTCGGCCTGACACACACTAGCAGGCTAGCAACTGAAATTAGACTAAAGGGTAAAAAATTAAATGCCTTTTTTTGATGCAAAGTCCAATGCCACACGGTATGAGTGGTGGGCACTGGCAGTGGGCACACTACAGTCTGTGGGCCTGCAGCTCCTCACACACGGGCAGGCCAGGCAACTGCAATATATATATGGAGAAAAAAAAAAAAGCAGACTAATGTAGCAGCCCAAAAAAGGGCTTTTTGGGGTGCTGTCAGGACGCTGTCCTTACAGCAGAGATCAGATGAGTCTTTCAGGACTGGAGTGGAAACTGAATACACTAGCCTAGCTATCGATTTCCCAATTAAATCAGCAGCAGCTACTCTCTCCCTCCTCTCACTAAGACTGCAGCTTCCGAATGAATCTAAAATTAATGCTGTCCAGGAGATGGGAGGGTCTGGGAGGGAGGGTATGCTGCTGATTGGCTGGAATGTGTCTGCTGATTGTGAGGTACAGGGTCAAAGTTTGCTCAATGATGATGTATAGGGGGCGGACAGAACATCACATATGTTCGCCCGCCGCGGCGAATGCGAACAAGCTATGTTCGCCGGCGAATAGTTCGGGCCATCTCTATTGTCTAGTCGGTTATCCTGCTGTTTGACTAATTTCCATCCTTGAATATATCACTTTGCAAATATTGCAGTGGTTGGTGTGCAGTTTCCACAATGCTCTTTTCGCCTTGGATATAACTCCTGAAATATTGCAAAGCCCATACCGTTGACAGTAATGCTTTTTCACAATCATTGAATTTTACCTCAACCGTTGATAAGAATTAGCTGGCATAGGCGATGATCTTGTTCAGGTTTTCCTGTTTCTGGAAGAGGACTGCACTCACACTTTTGTCGGTGAAGCCTGTTTCAATGAAAAAATGTTTCCCACCTTCTGGGTAAGCAAAGCATCGAGCCTGCATAAGTCTGGCTTCGAGCTTATTCACAGCTTGCTCGTGACACTCACTCCATTCCCATTTTACTCCTTTCTTCAGCATCTGCAAAGAGGGTTTGTTATCTCGGCATAATTGTCTATGAACTTATGTGAATAGTTCATCATACCCAGGAAGGATCTCAACTCTTGGTGACTTTGTATTGATCACTGCCTCCAGCTTCTTTTTCTGTGGGTTGATTCCATCGACAGTGATTTCGTGACCTTAACTTTGAGTACGACACCATTGAGCCTTCTGCAAAGAAAGTTTCACACCAACTTTTTCTCAGTTGGGTTAGTACATGCCTCAGTTCTGCAATGTGTTCGTTAAAAGTCGTGCTTTTAATTAGGATATCATCCACATAGACTAAGGTACCTCGTTCGGTGGTATCAGTCCTGGCCTTATGCAAGAACATAGCAAATTCATGGCCCGCATTTATGTACCCGAAAGTTAATCGGGCCCAGGCATATTGCGGCTTTCCAAATGTTTGTATTGATCTCTCTCATCCACTTTAATCGTCCAATATCCTTGCGCACAGTCAAGAGCAGTGAAAATTTTGAACCCTTGTATTTGTGCCAAACTCTTATCAATATATGGCATGGGCCATATATTGTACATGTATACCCGTTTGTTTAACTTGTTTAAGTATAGGATGGTTGAAAGAGCTATGTAACGGATGGATGATGCCCCGCCTCTTCAAGTTCTTGATGATTTCTGATACTGACCCATTAAGCTGCCAGCGGAAGTCGGCATTGTTTGACATGGAAAGGGGATGCATTGGGATCCGTCTGAATTCTTGTAATGTGTAGGTCAGTTTCCCCACAGTCATAAGAATCTAAAGCAAACAAATCCTGAAATTCTGTAAAGAGCTCCTTTATCTGTTGACTCTTCGACTCATCGGAACATGCGTCAGCTATAGATATTTGCTCTTCCACCCAGTTCCTGAAATTCTGGATTTCAGATTGACTTATCTGTTCTTCTGTCAAGTATTCATCATGAATAAGGCCAATGACATCATTCTGGAATCCAAGAGTGTAATACTCCGAATCCATAGGTATACCAATTATGGTGCCTCTTTGTAAGGATATGCTATAGGGAGCCATGTTATGAATTACCATATGCACTGGATTCTGACTAGTGTTGAGCGAACAGTTCGAGAATAGTTCGGGTTCGTACCAAATTTTGGGGTGTTCGGGACCCGGACCGGACCGAACATTTTCAAAAAGTTCGGGTTCGTTGTTTAGCGATTCTCCCCGCTTTCTGAAGGGCTGCACAGCAGACAATCAGCTAGCGTTTTACTTCTTGCCCTAAGAGCCCATCACAGCCATGCCTACTAATGGCATGGCTGTGATTGGCCAGATGCAGAATGTGACACAGCCTCTATTTAAGCTGGAGTCACGTGGCGCCGCACGTCACACTGCTCTGATTAGTGTAGGGAGAGGGCGCAGCTGCTGTGAGGGCGAGATTAGGCAGGGAAAAGTCTGCAAAAGTACCTAATGAAGTGATCGATCTACAGCTGTGAATAATTCAACTTCTGCTAGTTACTTGCTCACTGGTTTTTAGGCTGCACAGAGCGTTTTCTGTCACTTATTTTCTGGGGGATCGGCGGCCATTTTGTGACTTGTGGTGCACCAGAACAAGCTGCCACCAAGTCCATCAATCCATCAATACTAGTTTTTTTGCTATATCCTACATCAGTGGCTTGGCTGTGCTAATTGTCACCCCTAGAAACTCAGGATAGCAATTTCTATATTTTATTAAGGGGTTAAATACAATTGCCAAAATACCAATCCCCTAAATCTGGTGTTTCAGCTTTGGCTAGCCAAGTATAATACTGTCTGCTGTTTGGCAAAGGATAGATTATTTTCTGTGGTGAAATTCAATTGTCAAAATAGCAATCCCCTAAATCTGGTGTCCCAGCACTGGCTAGCAAACTATAATAGTGTCCGCCAAAACATGTATTTTGTTCTGGGGTGAAATTCAATTGCCAAAATAGCAATACCATAAATCAGTGGTTTCAGCTGTGGCTGGCCAAGTTTCATAGTGTCCTGCAAAGGATATATTTTGTTCTGGGGTGAAACTCAATTGCCAAAATAGCAATACCCTGAATCTGGTGTTCCAGCTGTTGCAGGCCTAGTTTAAATCTGTCCGTAACAGGGTATATTTAGTTCTGGGGTGAAATTCAATTGCCAAAATAGCAATACCATAAATCTGTTGTCACAGCTGTGGCTGGCAAACTATAATAGTGTCCGCCAAAACATATATTTTGTTCTGGGGTGTAATTCAATTGCCAAAATAGCAATACCCTGAATCTGGTGTTCCAGCTGTTGCAGGCCTAGTTTAAATCTGTCCATAAAGGATACCTTTCATCCAGGGCCTAAATACTAGCCCTAAAAGAGATATTCCCTAAATCAGTGGTTACTGCTGTGCCTGGATTAGTGTAATACGCTACATAAATAAATAGGCAGATAGTGTTAGGTGCCTGTAAAAAAAGGCCTGAATTTGAAATCAATACATTGGGCCAAATATTTTTTTCTTATTGTGGTGCTTGGTGAACGGTAACAATGAGGAAAACATCTAGTAAGGGACGCGACGCGATCGTGGCGGTGTTAGTGTACCCTCTGGTGCTGGGAGAGGACGTGGCCATTCTGCCACAGCCACACGTCCTAGTGAACCAACTACCTCAGGTTCCAGTACCCGCCAGAATTTACAGCGATATTTGGTGGGGCCCAATGCCATTCTAAGGATGGTAAGGCCTGAGCAGGTACAGGCGCTAGTCAATTGGGTGGCTGACAGTGGATCCAGCACGTTCACAACATTATCTTCCACCCAGTCTTCTGCAGAAAGTGCACAGGTGGCGCCTGAAAACCAAGCCCATCAGTCTGTTACATCACCCCATGCATATCAGTGAAACTGTCTGAGCCTCAAGTTATGCAGCAGTCTCTTATGCTGTTTGAAGACTCTGCTGGCAGGGTTTCCCAAGGGAATCCACCTAGCCCTTCCCCAGTGGTGGAAGACATAGAATGCACTGATGCACAACCACTGATGTTTCTAGATGATGAGGACATGGGAATACCATTTTATCGCAGTCCGCACGTCTCTGATGATGACGAAACACAAGTGCCAACTGCTGCATCTTTCTGCAGTGTGCAGACCGAACAGGAGGTCAGGGAGGAAGACTGTGTGGAAGACGATGCAGGGGACGATGAGGTCCTTGACCCCACATGGAATGAAGGTCGTGCCACTGACTTTCAAAGTTCAGAGGAAGAGGCAGTGGTGAGACCGAGCCAAAAGCGTAGCAAAAGAGAGAACAGGGAGCAAAAGCAGAACAGTCGCCTCCAAGAGAGTTCGCCTGCTACTGGCCACCGCCACCAGGGACCGAGCACACCAAAGGCAGCTTCAAACAGTTCCCTGGAATAGCAATTCTTTAAACAATGTGCTGACAACAAGACCCGAGTGGTTTGCACGCTGTGCCATCAGAGCCTGAAGCGAGGCATTAACGTTCTGAACCTTAGCATAACCTGCATGACCAGGCATCTACATGCAAAGCATGAACTGCAGTGGAGTAAACACCTTAAAAACAAGGAACTCACCACTGGCTCCCCCTGCTCCCTCTTCTGCTGCTTCCTCGGTCTCATCCTCCGCCTCGGTAGGAACGTTGGCACCTGCCGCCCACCAAACAGAGGATGTGCCACCGACACCACCACCTGCGTCACCAAGCATCTCCACCATGTCACATGGCAGCGTTCAGCTCTCCATCTCACAAACCTTGGAGAAAAAGCATAAATTTCCACCTAGCCATCCTCGAGCCCTGGGCCTGAATGCCAGCATTTCTAAAATACTGTCCTCTGAAATGCTGTCATTCAGGCTGGTGGACACAGACAGCTTCAAACAGCTTATGTCCATGGCTGTCCCACAGTATGTTGTTCCCAGCCGCCACTACTTCTCCAAGACAGCCGTGCCTTCCCTGCACAACCAAGTGTCCGATAAAATCAAGTGTGCACTGCGCAACGCCATCTGTGGCAAGGTCCACCTAACCACAGATACGTGGACCAGTAAGCACGGCCAGGGACGCTATATCTCCCTAACTGCACACTGGATAAATGTAGTGGCGGCTGGGCCCCAGGCGGACAGTTCCTTGGCGCACGTCCTTCCGCCGCCAAGGATCGCAGGGCATCATTCTTTGCCTCCTGCAGCCTCCTCCTCCTACTCGGCTTCCTCCTCCTCTGCTTCCACCAGCTCATCCAGTCAGCCACACACCTTCAGCACCAACTTCAGCACAGCCTGGGGTAAACGTCAGCAGACCATTCTGAAAATCATATGTTTGGGGAGAGGCCCCACCTATTGGGGTTAACTTTACCATGATCTTGTGGTGCAACCCAAAGTTGAATGAACCTTTCCTCTGTCTGGGTGCTGGGCCGAAATAACTGAAAGTGGCCTTCTCCAGTGGTGGGTGATATGACGCATGATTCCTTGCTGTGGGACCTCTCTCCTTTGTCTGGGTGCTGGGGCCGAAATAACTGAAAGTGGCCTTCTCTAGTGGTGGGTGAAATGACGCATGATTCCTTGCTGTTTGACCTCTGTCCTCGGTCTGGGTGCTGGGCCGAAATAACTGAAAGTGGCCTTCTTCAGTGGTGGGCGATATGACGCCTTATTCCTTGCTGTGGGACCTCTCTCCTTTGTCTAGGTTCTGGGGCCGAAATAACTGAAAGTGGCCTTCTCTAGTGGTGGGTGAAATGACGCATGATTCCTTGCTGTGGGACTTTTCTCCTCGGTCTGGGTGCTGGGCCGAAATAACTGAAAGTGGCCTTCTCCTGTGGTGGGTGATATGACGCATGATTCCTTGCTGTGGGACCTCTCTCCTCTGTCTGGGTGCTGGGGCCGAAATAACTGAAAGTGGCCCTCTCTAGTGGTGATTGAAATGACTCATGATTCCTTGCTGTGGGACCTCTCTCCTCTGTCTGGGTGCTGGGCCGAAATAACTGAAAGTGGCCTTCTCCAGTGGTGGGTGATATGACGCATGATTCCTTCCTGGGGGACCTCTCTCCTCTGTCTGGGTGCTGGGGCCGAAATAACTGAAAGTGGCCTTCTCTAGTGGTGGTTGAAATGATTCATGATTCCTTGCTGTGGGACCTCTCTCCTCTGTCTGGGTGCTGGGCCGAAATAACTGAGAGTGGCCTTCTCCGGTGGTGGTTGATATGACGCATGATTCCTTGCTGTGGGACCTCTCTCCTCTGTCTGGGTGCTGGGGCCGAAATAACTGAAAGTGGCCTTCTCTAGTGGTGGTTGAAATGACTCATGATTCCTTGCTGTGGGACCTCTCTCCTCTGTCTGGGTGCTGGGCCGAAATAACTGAAAGTGGCCTTCTCCGGTGAAGGTTGATATGACGCATGATTCCTTGCTGTGGGACCTCTCTCTTCTGTCTGGGTGCTGGGGCCGAAATAACTGAGAGTGGCCTTCTCTAGTGGTGGTTGAAATGACTCATGATTCCTTGCTGTGGGACCTCTCTCCTCTGTCTGGGTGCTGGGCCGAAATAACTGAAAGTGGCCTTCTCCAGTGGTGGGTGATATGACGCATGATTCTCTGCTATGGGACCTCTCTCCAATTGATATTGGTTAATTTTTATTTATTTTATTTTATTTTAATTCATTTCCCTATCCAAATTTGTTTGCAGGGCATTTACCTACATTTTGCTGCCTTTTGCGGCCCTCTAGCCCTTTCCTGGACTATTTTACAGTCTTTTTAGTGCCCAAAAGTTCGGGTCCCCATTGACTTCAATGGGATTCGGGTTCGGGAAAAAGTTCGGGTCCAGTTCGGATCCCGGACCCGAACATTTTCAGGAAGTTCAGCCGAACTTCTCAAACCCGTACATCCAGGTGTTCGCTCATCTCTAATTCTGACGGATGTTTATCATAGGAGTGGGCTTTACCTTTAGGCCAAGTTGCTGCATCTGGTTAGACAAACAGATCAAATCATCTGCATTGTTTAATTTCTGTCTCTTCTTTACTTGAATGGGAAGAACAAATAATTTGCAACTTTCAGGAATTTTAACCTCATCAGCAACCATGATACTTACGGCATAGGGCATCTATTGTCCCCATCTCAAGGCTTGCTCTTCATCCTGGAACCTCTCCGGGTCTCCAGGTAATCTGGACCATAGGGTATTGTTGACCAGATCAATCTGCACGGCAAAGGTAGAAGGTCATTACCTAAATCCATCTGGTCCCGTGGTTCATTCAACACGAAGAATAAATGTTCCGTATTCTTATCTCCTATGGAAATAGACAATAGACATCTCGCAATCACATTATGACTCTGATAATCTCCATCCAGATCATGAACCCATTGGTCCAGTGCAGAGGAACCTTTAACCACTTTAGGATTAGCGACCTGTTTCAAGAGATTTAGGCTTATATAACTGGCTTTGGATTTCAGATCCAACTTGGCATATTTCACCCAGGCTATATTGCTCACCTGTATGGGACTCAAAAAGTTATCATTGACCTTTTCGATCTGTACCATGGATTGAGTATGCTTGGTCAGGTCCGCAACTTCGTAATTTCCCCCTTTAAGAGAAATAGTTAATGCATCCTCACCCAAGGTTACCTTTTCAATTCTGTCATTCTGGATGGTTATGGTATAAGCGGCATCATTGACAGCTTCCTCTGGCTTACCATTTTTCAGGATCGTGACATCCGGCGTTTGATTGTTCCTAAAATGAGCTTCAACAGAGTTAAGCCTTTCCTCAATCACATGACAACTACGTTGGGGCTGTGCATTGCAAGAGTACTCATAGGCAATAGGTGCCTTTTCCTGCTTCCAGACTGCTTCATTGATGAAGTCTACAAAGAAGGTCGATTCCTATGATCGGTCGATCATAGGGAAGGTCCACAATCAGTATGAGATTTCGAATTTTCTTCTTGCATATTTTAAATTTTAACCATGCTATACCTTTTACCTACAAAGCATCTCCACTTACTCTTATCAAAGAGCCATCAAGCGATTTCCATCTTGGCCTCCTTGTTGTCACATCCATAACCTGTTGGAAATAACTATATGACAATATAGTGGCTTGTGATCCTGTATTGATTAAACTCCTAATCGGCAGGATAAGTTCATTTTGGAGCTAAGAATGAACAAAATATCGGCCTTCAACCTGAAACAAATCACATATGAAATGAGGATGTTCACTCATCTGACGCTTTTTGAAGATTTGATACTTTTGCAGCGATGCGACCTCTGGAAAAAGCTGAACATTCCTGCTATACACAGCAGTCCCCCCACACACACACACACACACAACTTTGGGGAAAACTGGATTACATCACAGCTTACAGATGTCAGCTCACAGATTTACGCTGAGATGATTGGATCACTCACTGGAAAAGACACATTAGTGCCCGAATCAACATGGTTAGACTGTAAGATAGATATGTTAGACATCTCCTCCTTGGCCTCAATTTTAGAGTTAAGAACGCTGCAAGGCAAAATAGGATTAGGCATCACATTAGATTCTTCTACAACCATCTCAGTAGCCTTGCATTGGCCTGGGCTTTTACCCCGCCCTACCTGCTTTATGGGGCTGAGATGTGACCTGCAGTCGCTCCTAAAAATGTCTCAGGTTGTTTTTTAATGGATCCCTGGGACACATAACTTAGCCACTTGATCTGCCAACTGATCAAATCGATTATTTGATTTGCGCATATTTTGGTTTTGTGGTGTGCCCTTGCTAGAGGTTGGTGACTGAATTATAGGTGAAGTAGAGGGTTCAGGCCCACTTTCCTTCTGTTGTCTTGGCCTGTTTTTCCTGCCCTTGTATCCTGGGGGACCCCAATTGCGATATTGAGGATGGTAGTTAGACCTCCTATCACTATAATTTTCCCCCTCTGACCCATTGGGGCTATGAGGTTTTGTTTGCTTGGGTCCTACCTGTTGTCGCTGGGTTTGTTGGAAAGACCTGTAGACTGAAGGTACCTACGTGGCTGCATTTCAAATCTCAAGCTAGGGTTTACCTTAGCTTCTGCTATGTTTTGTTCTGGGGACATTTTGTATCTTCTCTCACCTGTAGCATGGTATTCACTGATATTATACAGTGAAGTACCAGTCTTCACCAACCTGTCCAAGGGAGCTTTAAGATCAAGATCTCTAGCTAGGCTAAGTTTAATTTGGGCCGGCATTGCATCATAAAACAGTTTTTTAAACTCCTCAGACTCACAGTTTTAGGGTTACTGCGGCCCCTGAAGAAGCTTACCGCGAAACCCGGGTCGGGCATTGTATTTTGAAAATTTGTGAGTATAATAAAGTGTGTGTAACATTTATATACATCAAAGGTACTGCACCATCCATTTGTTCTCTATGAAGGTTTTTTTACTGGATAGTGGAAACAGTGGTTGGTGATGTAGTGCCTCTACCCGTTATTGGAAACAGTGGCTGGTGATATGCGCTCAATTATCTGGATATTGTGAGTATAATAGAGGGTGGGCACTCCACATATATCAAAGGTACTGCTTTGTGCTTGGGAGAACGAACCTACTCCTGTTCGGGTACCGCTGCTTGTCTAAGCAACCCGCCCCACCATTTCTTTTTCTTTTTCAGGTGTCCCAGTTTTAGGACCTATACGCCAGCCCATAGGCATTTTTTAAGGATAGAGAGGAATTCCCGGGGACTTTGATTGGGTCTACATGTAAGTTTATAAATGTCATGTTTTACTGCAGTAATAGTCCGGTAAAGGCCAAATTCTAATTTTACCTCATGCAAAACGTCCTGCAAATCCTGAATTTCCCTGTCCCTAAATGAAATAAAGTGGTGGCGATATTTACCATCAAATGCCCATGATAGGAATCTGATCTTGTTGGCATCGGAATAAATCTTTAAAGAATCTATTGTGGATTGGTACAGTTTTAAGTGATTGGCAATTTCAGGAGAACCCTTTTTAGAGAATTTAGGTACAGTGGCATTTAAAAAATTTAATGATACTGGAGGAGCACTGAGCCCTTTCTGAACACTGAGCATTTTTCTTTCTAGAGACGACCTCAGCATATGATGGTCGTCTGGGACCCTCATCCCCCTTGTGGGCAAGCTCATGCCTGTGTGGTAGGGAATAAACCACATGCTTTCCTATATCACAGTCACAATCACTTATACTTCCATCGCCCTCACTTGGCACAGGTGACTTAACACGAACAATCCTCTCCAGGGGAAGGTGTGAAGGGATAACTCTGTGGCCTTTTGTGTAGCTAGTGCCTAGTAAGGCGGTTACAGCTTGACATGCCTGACTTAATTGGGTTAATGCCTCCTGTGTAACTATGCCATCACCCTCGGGTGGCTTAGGGTCTTGGATGGAATCCGCTTTAAGAGCATGTGATGATATATTTGCATTTTGGGGTGCGAGAACTGAAGGGCCTGAAAATCTTTCATTATCAGACAGATCACTTTCAATATTGACTATGGTATCGTTTGGTTTGTCTGTCTGCTAAAGTCTGCAATAACAAAGGTTCAGCTCCTCTACCTCTCCTTTTAATTGATTATAGGCAGTGAGGCTGAGATCGAGCTCACACTTTAATCTCTCGATCGATGATTCTGCAGATTCTAACTTTGTTTCCATATGGGATATATAGGTCTGCATTTTCGTTATATGCATATGTCTACTCTTTAAGAGAGTACTGACCTCCAATATAGCATATAGAACTGGTGGCAACATCTCTAAGAGGTGTTGGTCTTTACTGGTGTTAGCTTTAATCACATTAAAATAGGTTAAATGTCTTCTGACTGTGCCAAGTGGTATCTATATATCCATACATTCTCTCTTGGCTTCTGCCTACAGATCACTTATCCGTGCAGTTACATCCTGATCCAAACCAAACTATGAATTTACATATTCAACAATGTTATTGGTTAACTGCTCTGGGCTAGATGGACTAACTTCTGTAGTGTTACCATGACCCATATCACTACTGGCTGCGCTTATTTTCCTTACCAGTAGTCAGTACACAGATATACAAACAAATTGGCTAGCCAAGAAAAAGTATGGAACGTTTTATTATTTGAACAAATAATTGAAGAATTTACTCGATCCCAGCAGTGCCTCCAATTGTGTCAGGTATATAAAGCAAATGCCTTATATAAAAGAAAGGATCAAAGAAAAATGTCAAGGGTGTTTTGATCCTCGAGGTGGACATACAAAACACCTCAAAAGAGTTTGATCGAGAACTTAATTATTTTGTGCAAACAGTAAAAACGGGGTACAAGAGTCTATGCAAAAATATAAATAATTTATTATACAATAATTTATATACAATCAAGAATTAAATCAAAATAAAGCTAATATGCAATGACACTCAGTAACTTTAGTACCCTAAATCTGCCACTAGGTGGTGCACAAATTTGCCAGCACTTTCTAGTACTTTCACTTTCTAACCAACACAAGAATGTATGCACCTTCTGCATACAGTTATGAGAGATACACTGTCAACTGATTATGCACAGAAATTTAATAAAGAAAATGACAGATAAAAACCCTTGCTATGCCCAAAACCATGACCAATCTCGATAGTATTGGTAGTATTGCAATAAAGCTTATAAATTATCGGCTGGATATCAGACTATGGAACATAAACATTCCACTCAGAGAGTTTCTCCAATATTATCTCTTTTATTCAGTGATATGCATCTTCACTGAGAAGTGACAATTTTGATTTCTATATATCCACACACAATGGGGATTTTTGGCTAAATATCAAGCGGAATAATTTATAAGCTTTATTGCAATACTACCAATACTATCCGAGATTGGTCATAGTTTTGGGCAGAGCAAGGGTCTGTATCTGTCATTTTCTTTATTGAAATTATGTGCATAATTAATTGACAGTATATCTCTCATAACTGTATGCAGTATGTGCATAAATGATTGTGTTTGTTAGATACTAGAGATTGCTGGTAAATATGTGTTGTGCACAATCTAGTGGCTGATTTATGGTACTACATTTACTGAGTGTCACATTGCATATTATTAGCTTTATTTTGATTTAATCTTTGTATATAGATTATTGTATAATAAATCATTTATATTTTTGAATAGGCGCTTGGATCCTGTTTTTACTGATTGCACAAAATAATTAAGTTCTCAATCAAACTCTTTTTGAGGTGTTTATATGTCCACCTCGAGGATCAAAATGTCCCTGACATTTTTTCTTTGATCCTTTATTTTAATTAAAGCATTTGATTTAAATAACCGACTGTGTATTTCTGGATAATAATTGACCCCCTATGTTTTCTTTGTGCGTTCACTGAACCCCCAATATCTGCAGCATGCATCTCTAGTTAGCACTGATTTATCCGAAGTGTGAGAATACTGTACTTTTATCTAGAATTGCAGAGTCAATATTGCCATGTAGCCAGGAGTAGATTAATGGTTCAATTTTAGTGAGTAAAGGATTGTGGACTGTAAAATGCACATCAGCCTATGTTTCTTAAGCCCCCTACATGTGTATCTACAGCTTTAATACGAGATACAAAACACATTTTTATCTCACCACCAGAGATACTCACTGCTTCAGTCAAGGACAGTCCACTCCACTAATTGTCTTATATCTACACAAACATAGAAGAGGATTCTTTATGGTAAGAGCAGTGAGACTATGGAACTCTCTGCTTGAGGAGGTGATGATGGTGAACTCCCTAAAAGAGTTCAAGAGGGGCCTGGATGTATTTTTGGAAAGTAATGATATTACAAGATATAGCAACTGGATATGGGTCGCTGATCCAGGGAGTTATTCTGATTGCCTGATTGGAGTCAGGAAGGAATTTTTTCCCCTTAAGTGGGGAAAATTGGCTTCTACCTCACAGGGGTTCTTTGGCCTTCCTCTAGATCAACTTGCATGATAATGGGCCGAACTGGATGGACAAAATGTCTTTTTTCGGCCTTATATACTATCTTACTATGTTACTATGTAAAAAACTTGTTATAATGTCAACCTTATTGCTAAAGCCACTAACCTCTACTTCTAGCTTGCTACATGCAGAACTGACAGATTCTCTTATCTTATGCTCTTAGTGTGCAGTCAGTTTTCTCCTGTGTCTCTGGCACAGAAATCTGCCACAGAAATGTTAGTGATTTGCAGTACTCAAAACAAAGGTCCTAACCATTTGCATGGCGCAATTTTTTTTTTTACTCTATTCAAAATGTATACCCTTCTCCGCAAAACTTTTTTTCAATGCTGATTAAATTAACAAGCAGATGCTGACAGCACAAGTGTATGCAAGTGTATGCTCACTCATAGTCAGGGATTGGTGTACACTCACTAACAGAGATGAGTAGTGATAAGCGGCAGGGGCAATATTCGAATTTGCGATATTTCGCTAATATGTGGTAGGATATTCATCATATATTCGCGAATATTCATATGCGAGATTCGTATTCGCATTATGCGATTTTTACATTGCCGATTTTTCACAATCAAGAGGATAATTAGGCAAGTTTCCTATTGGGTTGGCTTGCTAGAATTCACAAATAGAGTTGAGCGGACACCTGGAAGTTCGGGTTCCACGGGTTCGGCCGAACGTCACAAAAAAGTACGAACTTGACCCTGAACCCGAAACCCATTGAAGACAATGGGGACCTGAACTTTTGGGCACTAAAATGGCTGTAAAAAAGTCCTGGAAAGGGCTAGAGGGCTGAAAAATGCAGCAAGTGCCCTGCAAACAAATGTGGATATGGGGAAATGAAAAAAATTGATCTAGGAGGAGGAAATGCATGTGGAGTAGGAGGTTGAGGAGGCGTGAGGTGGAAATTCCATCAGCAGCGCGTCTACAAGTGTGCGTTTGTAGTCACGCATCTTTCGATCATTAACAGACGTTTTTACCAAATTTTGTTCCCTGTCAACAATGCACAGCAGGGGTTTTTCAGCGGCAAAACAGGGTTCATATCAGCCACCAATGGAACAGATGATTTTTAAAAATGTACGCCCCTGGCACCCAGGCAGGAGGGGTTAATTCACGGCAAAACAGGGTTCATGTCACCCACTAATGGAACAGACGATTTTTGGAAATGTAGGCCCCTGGCATCCAGGCAGAGGAGGGGTTTTTAACTGGCAAAACTGTGTTAATGTCACCCACTAATGAAACAGACGATTTTTAGAAATTTAGGCCCCTGGCATCCAGGCAGAGCAGAGGGTTTTCACCGGCAAAACTGGGTTGATGTCACCCACCAATGGAACAGGCAATTTTTAGAAACGTAGGACGCTTGCACCCAGGCAGAGGAGGGGTTTATTCATGGCAAAACAGGGTTAATGTCACCCACCAATGGAACAGGAGATTTTTTGAAATTTAGGTCCCTTGCACCCAGGTAGAGGAAAGGGTTAATTCACGGCAAAATGGGGTTAATGTCACCCACCAATGGAACAGGCAATTTTTTTAAATTTAGGTCCCTGTCACCTATGCAGAGCAAAGGTTTATTCACGGCAAAACAGTGTTCATGTCACCCACCAATGGAAGAGGCGATTTTTAAAAATGTAGGCTCCTGGCACCCAGGCAGAGGAGGGGTTAATTCATGGAAAAACGGGGTTATTGTCACCCACCAATGAAACAGGCTATTTTTAGAAATTTAGGTCCCTGTAACCTATGTAGAGCAGGTTTTTATTCGCGGCAAAAAGGGCTTCATGTCACCCACCAATGGAACAGGTGATTTTTAGAAATGTAGGCCCCTGGCACCCAGGCAGAGGAGGGGTTAATTCACGGCATAACGGGGTTAGTGTCACCCACCAATCGAACAGACGATTTTTAAAAATGTAGGCCCCTGGCACCCAGGCAGAAGGGGGGGGGGTATTCATGGCAAAAATGGTAATATTGCACCCAACAATTTAAAAGAAGATTTTCCGCTTTTTCGGTCACTGTCACCTATGCAGAGCAGGGGTCTGTACCCAGCAAAAATGGTAATATTTCACCCAACAATTTAAAAGAAGATTTTCCGTATTTTCGGTCACTGTCACCTATGCAGAGCAGGGGTTTGTACCCGGCAAAAATGGTAATTTTGCACCCAACAATTTAAAAGAAGATTTTCCGCATTTTTGGTCCCCATTACCTATGCAGTGCAGGGTTACTTGACAGCAAAAAATTGGAATATGTCAACCCCTGAACTCCCAGACGGATTAACTATATTATTGTCCCTGGCATATATGCAGCCCAGGCCGCAAAGGTAATTCCTGGCCTTAAAAAATACAATTTTTCCACCACCCATGAATAACATGGATTTAAGTGGTATATTTTGGGGTGTAGGACCTCATCGTTCTCAACATCATCTTCCACCCAGTCTTAAGTCCTGCCTTATTTGTCGGTCTGAACACCACAGAAAGCCGCAGCAGTTTGCACCTGTGTTTCGTCATCATCAGAGACGTGCTGCGGTGGTCTTCCCATGTCTTCATCCTCAAACCTAAGTGGTTGGGCATCCGTGCACTCAATCTCTTCCATTTCTGGGGCAGGGCTTTGGTTATGGCCCTGGGAAACCCTGCCAGCAGAGTCATCAAAAAGCATAAGAGACTGCTGCATGACTGGGGGCTCAGATTGCTTGGCTGATTTGCAAGGGGTTGAGGTGAAATACTGATGGGCATGGGCTGCAGGTGCCAACTCTGAGCATTCAGCAGGAGACTGGGAGGGAGACAATGTTAAGGTACTGGAGGCACTGTCAGCCACCCAATCTACTAGCGCCTGTACTTGTTCTGGCCTCACCATTCGTAGAGCCCTGATGGTGTGGACAAGTACAGAGGAACAATTTAATGAGTTTGTTGCTGATATCAATACTAATGAGATGAATATGACATTTCCGGCCCATCTCGGCCAGTTGGAAGTAGATTTTTTTGGATGTAAAAATAGTGATTAATAACTATTGGATTACCACAATAGGACATTGCAAGAAAACCCCAACTAATTCTCTACTTCATTATAGTAGTTCTCATCTGGAACACAATAAGCAGTCATTTCCTTATGGCCAATATATAATTATGATAAGAGATGAGCGAATCTTTTAAAAAATTTAATTTGGCGGGTTCGCTGAATTTTTTTTATATATTTGCAGCGAATTATGTTAAAATTGGCTATTTTTTGGCTGCTGAGAGACTTTGGTGCAGAACACTGTGCATTGCAGTAACACGCAAAGGGAGTCTGCTGTGGTAGTGAAATAATACTGTGAGTCACACTTAGAATCGCTGCACACTTCACTTATTTGGGCATTCGCAGCGCCAAAACTGACCAAATAACTCAAGTATGACCTGAGCCTTACAGGTCAATATTAGTGTCAAGAAGAAGGGCACTCCTTTTACACCGTTGTCCGCTAATTCCACATAGATGTAAACAGAACCTGTTCTATTAAACGCTTATAAAAGTAGAGCCCCCGACAGAGTGGAGAGGGTGTCAGCAGTAAGTTTGTGTTGACGTCACTGATTATTTTGCCTTTCCTCTGATCCTTCAGAACAATAACCCTTTAAAAAAACGAATCCTGTCTGTTGAGCATTTGTCTTCACTCGGTCAGCATTTGGTCAGTAATTCATCAGTGTTGCTAATGACAAAAAAATAGGAGAGGATCCAAAACAGAGATGACACGTGAACCAAATATTTACATGTCTTCGGTGTTTTGTACCCAATCCTGCTTTTGGCTACCAAATCACAAGCCAGTTCTGATGGGACTATACAAGCCTTACAGCTGCTACATAGAGAGGATCCGTTGTGCATCTCATTTTTACTTCCTTCTGACAGATCAGAAGAACGGTTAAATAAATGATGATATCAGCCAAGCCAAAAGGGCTAAATAGTGGCCCAGTCATGAAGTGAGGAAGGTGGAAACAGCAGGTGAAGTCCACAGAGTGGCTCAATGACAGAGTCTGGAGGTAGCATCAGAAAGAGGCCACAGAGTGGCATAATGACAGAGTGTGAAGGTGTCAGCAGCATGAGGAGGCCAGAGAGTGGAACAATAACAGTGTGTGTGTAGGTGGCTGCAGCATCATCAGGAGACCACAGAGTGGCAAGGTGACATAGTGCGGAGTTGGCGGCAGCATGAGAAGGCCACAGAGTGGAACAATGACGAAAGATTGCAGAGGTGGCAGCAGCATGAGGAGGCCACAGAGCGGCCGCTTCATCTATTTATTTAGACAGAACTGAAGGCTAAAATTTCTCAACTTTATCTTTATCACAACCATCTCAACCGTCAGCTGGCAGCTTCCACTCTCAGGATAAACAATATCGGCTTGTTATAAGCACATAGAACAATCAGCTGGCAGTTTCCACTCTCGGGATACCTTTTCATAGAGAATGGAAAAAACACTTTGCGCAATACCTCAGGTAAAAAAGTATTGCCCTTTTTATTTTACTCACAAAATCACAGTTTGTTATCAGCACATAAAACCATCAAACGCCCGACCCGGGTTTCGCTCCTTTGCTTCCTCAGGGGCTACTGATTCTTGCACACCTATTTATGCCTCAGTGTTGTATTGACTGATTCTAATCACTTCCATGGGTCAAAGGTCAAAAAACACATACACTTTAAAACTTAATATACATAAAAATCTGAAAAACTTTATAATAATTTGTGTATACTATTGTTCTTACATTTATCCATAGAAAACTCATTGTATTATAAAAACATATAATATCTGGTGTCTTTACCGACATATTTCCCTATTCATAAAAAAGGGGGGAGAGGAGGAGGGTAGAGGGTTCTTATAAAAAGGAATCTACCCCCTAGGTTATTTGCCATTCTCATACATCCTCAAATGTCACTTTAATTTCCTCAAAGTTCTCCCTATATACTGAATCTTATAGGGACACTCTAATATATATATATATATATATATATATAATGTGGGGAGTCGCTCTGGTAGACAGCGGTGCGGGTGCAGTATAGAGGCACAAGGGAGTCCAGAAGTTGCGGAAAAAAGTGTTTTATTCACACTTGCATCAAATTAACAGCAGGCAGTCACTTGGTGTTAAATCACACACATCAGAAAACGAGTGGAAAAAACAAACAGTCCAAACACAGGTTCCAATCACCTGGGAGGTTTGAGGTGCGGGTTCGCACCTGGCTGTCAGCCCAGCCGCAGGATAATCCACATTCAGGCTTCCAGGACGACTGCGCGCCTCCTTGCTGGTTTCCTCCTTCCAGCCCAGAGAGCTCCACAGCACTAGCAGCAGCTCCAGGACAATCACTCTCCCAGCTGCTGGTGCTGGCTGAGTTTTTAAACCCAGCCCAAAACCAGGACTGGGTCGTGGGGAGCAGCCACCCACCCTACACTTTAGCTGCTCCCGGTAAGAGCCGGCCCGGATCGGCTTTGCAGCCATGCTATTTAGCAAATGTGTCAGTAGCACTACCTGCTACTGACATCAACAAACGGCTCTTACCTCACCGAGGCTATGAACCTCGGTGACACGTACCTGCCATCTAGGACGGCACCCTGCACCTTACCACATACCCCCTCCTTTGTTCAACCCTGAGGGGTGGACACACGACAAACAGTGTACCCGGGAGAGCGCGTCTGCATTTTTTAACAACCGGCCCGCTCTGTGCTCCACCGTGAACTTAAAATTCTGTAGGAACAGAAACCACCTGGTGACCCGGGCATTCCTCTCTTTGGCTTGGCACATCCACTTGAGTGGGGAGTGGTCGGTCACCAGGCGGAAGCTTCTGCCCAACAGGTAATAACGGAGGGCCTCGAGTGCCCACTTGATGGCCAGGCACTCTCTCTCGACTATGCTGTACCTGGTCTCGGCTGGGGTGAGCTTGCGGCTGAGGAAGACAACGGGATGCTCCTCCCCGTTGACTTCCTGCGATAGTAACGCACCAAGGCCAACCTCAGAGGCGTCGGTCTGGACAACAAACTCTTTCCTGAAATCGGGTGTCACCAAAACCGGGGACCCACACAGGGCCGATTTCAGGGCGGAGAAAGCCTTTTCCGTCTGCTCATTCCAGCGGACCATCCCTGTCTTACGCCCCTTTAATAACTCTGTCAATGGTGAAGCGATAGTGGCAAAGTGGGGCACAAACCTCATGTAATACCCCACAATCCCCAGGAACGACTTTATCTGCCTGGTGGTGACCGGTCGGGGCCAACTCCGTATTGCCTCTACCTTATTTACCTGAGGCTTGATGACTCCCCGCCCAATGACATACCCCAGGTATTTGGTCTCTTCCAACCCAATCGCACACTTCTTTGGATTGGCAGTTAGACCAGCTTTCCTCAGGGCATCCACTACCGCCTGCACTTTGGGCAAATGGCTTTCCCAGTCGGTGCTGTGGATGATTACATCATCTAAGTAGGCCGAGGCGTACCGACGATGTGGTCGCAGCACTATGTCCATTAACCTTTGGAAGGTGGCGGGGCGCCATGCAGGCCAAAGGGTAACACCTTGTAGTGATACAGGCCCTGCGGGGTAACAAAAGCGTTTTTTTCCTTGGCCGACTCAGTTAAGGGTACCTGCCAGTACCCTTTAGTGAGGTCCAGCACAGAAAAATAACGGGTTTGTCCTAAATTCTCAACAAGCTCGTCTACCCGGGGCATGGGATACGCATCAAACTTGGACACTTCATTTAACTTGCGAAAGTCGTTGCAGAACCGCAACGTCCCATCCGGCTTGGGTATTAGGACTATGGGACTGGCCCACTCACTTTTCGACTCCTCAATGACATTGAGCTTCAACATTAATTGCACTTCCTCCGCGATAGCCCGTCACCGAGCCTCGGGTACCCGGTATGGTTTTTTTAACCGGATCTTGGCCTGAGGCTCAGTGACGATGTCATGTCGGATGAGAGACGTGCGGCCAGGGAGGTTCGAGAACACATCCGTGTTCCGACTGATGAATTCCCTGACTTCCTGAACTTGTTTGGAAGACAAGCTGTCTGCAATTTTTACCGTGGTTACTGCTTCACAGGCCTCGAACTGTGGGGCTGGACCCTTTTCACCTAGAAGCCCTGGCCGGGGGATGTGGTCGTCGGCCGTGTCCCTATCTTTCCACGGCTTTAGTAAATTCACGTGGTACACCTGCTCCGGCTTGCGCCGCCCTGGCTGGTGTACTTTGTAATTTACTTCCCCTACCTTCTCGATCACCTCATAGGGGCCCTGCCACCTAGCTAAGAATTTGCTGTCAAGGGTGGGTACCAGAACCAAAACCCGATCTCCCGGATTGAAGCCCCGTTCCCGAGCCTGACGATTGTACACCCTACTCTGGGCTTGTTGCGCTGCCTCCATATGCTCCCGGACCAGCGGCAACACCCTTTCCATCCGGTCCTGCATCTGGGTGACATACTCAATGACACTTTTGTGGGGGACAGGCTGTTGTTCCCATGCTTCCTTGGCGATATCCAACAGGCCCCGAGGGTGTCTGCCATAAAGTAGTTCGAAGGGCGAGAACCCAGTAGAGGCCTGGGGTACCTCTCGCACTGCGAACATGAGATAGGGCAGAAGCAGGTCCCAGTCCTTCCCATCTCTAGACACCACCCTTTTTAACATATTTTTTAAAGTTTGGTTAAACCTCTCGACAAGACCGTCCGTTTGTGGATGGTAAACGGACGTCCGCAATTGCTTTATACGCAATAATTTACACAGTTCCCTCATAACTTTGGACATAAAAGGGGTCCCTTGGTCTGTCAGAACCTCTTTTGGCAGGCCCACACGGGAAAACATTTCCATTAACTCTTTGGCAATGAGCTTAGCTGAGGTATGTCGCAGAGGCACCGCCTCCGGATACCGAGTGGCATAGTCGAGAACTACCAAAATGTGTTGGTGGCCCCTGGCAGACTTTGGTACAGGCCCAATTAGATCCATAGTGATTCGCTCAAACGGGACCTCAATAATTGGAAGAGGTACCAGAGGACTACGGAAATGTGGCTGGGGGCTATGTATCTGACAGGTGGGACAGGACTTACAATAATTCTCTACCTCCTTGAACACACTGGGCCAATAAAACCGCTGCAGTATGCGGTCCTGGGTTTTCTGCCACCCCAAGTGTCCCCCAAGAACATGTTGGTGGGCAAGCTCCATGACAAGCTTGCGGTACGCTGTGGGCACCACCAACTGTTCAACAGGTTCACCCCGGATTTGGTTCACCCGATATAACATTTCTTGGTGAACAACAAAGCGGGGAAATATTAACTCAGCCCCTTGGTCTCTGGGGTTTACCATCAATTTCCAGCACATTCTCCCAGGCCCTGGTTAGGGTTTGGTCCCTGTGTTGGGCAGTCCCAAAATTATCTCCGGAGACGTGGAGGTCTGCCAACTCAGGTCCTGGTGGCAAGTCCTCCATGTCTCCCACCATTACACTCAGTGGGGGTGCCTCCCCCTCTGTCACAGAAGTGGTGTTCACCCCTACCGCAGGCCCTTCGGACTCGGGCTCCCAGGGCTCTGGCCTCCCACTGGAACCAGGCCACTCAGCTAGGGTTACCCCTGTCTCAGGGCTATTAGTCACTTTCACCTCAGGCCATAGTGACGGAAAACCAGGGAAGTCTCTCCCAATTATTAGTTCATAGGGTAGCTTTGAGGAGATCGCCACTTCACAAGTCCATGTGCCGGCCGCCGTGGACAGAGACATTACAGCAGTGGGATAGTCCTTTAAGTCTCCGTGTATGCACACCACACCAACTTTCCGGCCCGTATACTGGGTGGGCTGTACCAGGGCAGCACTTACCAGGGTTACTAGGCTCCCTGAGTCCAACAGCGCCACTGCCAGGTTATCCCCGACTTGCACCTGGCACAGATGACGATTGTCTATTGTCTCGGGGTGCCGGTCGCACACAGTCTCCGGGCATACATGGAAGCCCGGTACCCATAATTAGTCTCCATGGGTTCTCCCCGATGTGGACAGTCGGCCCTTACGTGGCCAGGCTCCTGACACCGCCAGCAGACAATCGGAGCCGGGTCTACAGGGGGTACACCCGAACAGGTTTCTCGGGTATCAGTCGTCGGGACGGGATGGGAGACCTCCGGGGTTTGACCGGCCCCTCCCAACAACACCCCTTGCAAGATTTTTGTGGCCTCATAGCGCTCCACCAGATCAACCATTTCAAGGGCATTGGTGGGGGATACCTGGCCGATCCAGTGCTGAAGGGGGTAAGGCAGGGCCCTCCAGAACATGTCGGCCAGCAGACGGTCCAGCATAGCAGTCGGACTTAGAACATCAGGCTGCAGCCACTTTTGCAACCTGTGCAGCAACTCATAGTACTGCGGCCTGGCGGGTTCAGCCGTTTTAAAGTCCCACTGGTGGACCCGCTGAGCCCAGACCAACACGTTTACCCCCAGTCTGGCCAGGATCTCCCCCTTCACTGTGGGATAATCAGCAGCCTGGTCATCTGCTAAATCAAAAAAAACTTGCTGGGGTCCGGATGCCAGGAACGGAGCAACCACCTCGGCCTACTGGTCACGGGGTAACTTTTCCCTCACGGCGACCTTCTCAAAGACCGCCAGGTATGTCTCAACGTCGTCTGAGGGGGTCATTTTTGGGACCGCCGCACGGACCGCTTTCCGGGCAACATGGACGTGGTGGGACGCTCCTGCGGCTTGTAACGCCATCACATGCTGTAGCAGTAGCTGGTTGGTCTCCCGCTGCTGCACGTTAGCCTCTATGAGAGCTTTCACCGCCGCCTCCATTTTGTCAGGGAACACAGGCTGCAACTTTGCCGGCCGAATATAGGACATTCAGTTGTTCCCAGAAAAAACAAACTTCGCGTTCACGCCAGCCTCACTGCGCATGCCCGCATCCGACACCAAATGTGGGGAGTCGCTCTGGTAGACAGCGGTGCGGATGCAGTATAGAGGCACAAGGGAGTCCAGAAGTTGCGGAAAACAGTGTTTTATTCACACTTGCATCAAATTAACAGCAGGCAGTCACTTGGTGTTAAATCACACACACATCAGAAAACGAGTGGAAAAAACAAACAGTCCAAACACAGGTTCCAATCACCTGGGAGGTTTGAGGTGCGGGTTCGCACCTGGCTGTCAGCCCAGTCGCAGGATAATCCACATTCAGGTTTCCAGGACGACTGCACGCCTCCTTGCTGGTTTTCTCCTTCCAGCTCAGAGAGCTCCACAGCACTAGCAGCAGGTCCAGGACAATCACTCTCCCAGCTGCTGGTGCTGGCTGAGTTTTTAAACCCAGCCCAAAACCAGGACTGGGTCGTGGGGAGCAGCCACCCACCCTACACTTTAGCTGCTCCCGGTAAGAGCCGGCCCGGATCGGCTTTGCAGCCATGCTATTTAGCAAATGTGTCAGTAGCACTACCTGCTACTGACATAAACAAACGGCTCTTACCTCACCGAGGCTATGAACCTCGGTGACACGTACCTGCCCTCTAGGACGGCACCCTGCACCTTACCACAATATATATATATATTACACCTATAATTCAGAATATAGGGAGAACTTTGAGGAAATAAAAAATCAGGATAGTGGAACATGTGTGCAATATAAAGAAGGGATTAGAAACTCACAGTGTATCTGCCCATTTCAAAAAGTACCATAATAAAAACCCCTAAAGGTCTTTCTTTTTGTGGTATAGAGTTAGTGCAGAAACACAGGCGGGGAGGAGATCCGGCAAAACAAATAAATAGGAAAGAAGCGGAATGGATATATAAAATTGGTACGCTCCAATCTAGTGGTATGAACATCGAGTGGGACATGAAATCAGTTAGCATGATTTAGTTTTTTTTTTTTTTTTTTCTCCAATAGTATGAACTATGGCAAGGAAGGAGTGAGTAATATCTAAATAGCTCCATGTTCATCAATTATTGTGATAAAGAGACTGTTAGCTAACCCCCCTCCTCCTTCCCCGCTTTTCCGGAGCTAAGTGACATTTAAGGATGTATGAGAATGGCAAATAACCTAGGGGGTAGATTCCTTTTTATAAGAACCCTCTCCCCTCCTCCTCTCCCCCCCCTTTTTTATGAATAGGGAAATATGTCGGTAAAGACAGCAGATATTATATGTTTTTATAATACAATGATTTTCCTATGGATAAATGTATAATAATTTGTGTATACTATTGTTCTTAAAGTTTTTCAGATTTTTATGTATATAAAGTTTTAAAGTATATGTGTTTTTTGACCTTTGACCCATGGAATTGATTAGAATCAGTCAATACAACACTGAGGTATAAATATGCCTCAGGTGTGCAAGAATCAGTAGCCCCTGAGGAAGCAAAGGAGCGAAACCCGGGTCGGGCTTGTGATGGTTTTATGTGCTGATAACAAACTGCGATTTTGTGAGTAAAATAAAAGCGGCAATACTTTTTTACCTGAGGTATTGCGCAAAGTGTTCTTTCCATTCTCTATGAAAAGATATCCTGGGAGTGGAAACTGCCAGCTGATGGTTCTATGTGCTTATAACAAGCCGGGATTGTTTATCCCGAGAGTGGAAGCTGCCAGCTGATGGTTTTATGTGCCGAAAACAAGTTGCAATCTTGTGAGTAAAATAAAAACAGTAATATCTTTGTTACCTGAGGTATTGCGCAATGTGTTCTTTCCATTCTTTATGAAAAGGTATCCTGGGAGTAGAAATTGCCTGTTGATGTTCTGTGACAAAGTAACTACGACTATTCCAAGTGAGGAGATAGCGTTACTGAAATCTGTGCCTGCGGTGTATAAGAAAGCACGGACCTGAACCCTTTTATATTGTGACTTTTTGGAGAAAAAACAGGACCTACTCTCCATTTTTCAGGACTGCTGCTCTACCACAATTTTCACACTACATCTTTTTTTATTTTCTTTATGACATGGGCATGGCATACCTGACAAGTTTTTTTAAATTTGTCTGTTACTTCACTGGGTGAGGAGAGCGTCAAATAAGGGACGTGGCCCTGGTTGTGGTGCTGCTGGTGTTGGTTGAGCTTCTGTTGCAAGGAGAGGACGTGGTGGATCTGTGCCAGCTACACGGCCACACCTTCCTCAGGTTCTCGTAGACGACAGAGCCTTCAGTGTTATTTAGTAGGCCCCAATGCCGCTCTACGAATGGTGAGGCCAGAACACGTACAGGCGCTAGTAGATTGGGTGCCTGACAGTGCCCCCAGTACCTTCACGTTGTCTCACACCTGGTCCACTTCTGAAAGCTCAGGGTTGGCACCTGCAGGCCATGGAAATGTATCTTGCACCTCACCCCCTTGCAGATCAGCCAAGCAGTCTGAGCCCCAAGTCATGCAGCAGTCTGCTTTTTGATGACTATGCAGGCAGGGTTTCCCCAGGCCATCCACCTAGCCTGCCCCAGAATGGAAGAGATTGAGTGCACTGCTGCCCAACAACTTATGTTGGAGGATGAGGACATGGGAAGACCACTACAGCACGTCTCTGATGATGACGAAACACAGGTGACAACTGCTGCGGCTTTCTGCAGTGTGCAGACTGACAAGGAGGGCAGGGGTAAAGAGTGGGTGGAAGATGATGTGAAGGACAATGAGGTCCTAGATCCTACATGGAATCAAAGTCATGCGAGTGACCTGTGCAGTTCGGAGGAAGAGGCGGTGGTCGCACAGAGCCACCAACACAGCAAAAGAGGGAAAAGGGTGCAGAAGCAAAGCAGCCATCTCCTAGACAGTACACCTGCTACTGCCCACCGCACCCAGGGACCGAGCACACCAAAGACAGCTCCAAGGAGTTCCCCGCAATGGCAGTTTTTCACACAATGTGCAGACAACAAGACATGAGTGGTTTGCACGCTGTGTAATCAGATCTTAAAGTGAGGCATAAACGTTCTAAATCTGAGAACAACCTGCATGACCAGGAATCTAAATGCAAAGCACAAGCTGCAGTGGAGTAAAAACTTCCAAAACCAAGAAAGGTTTTCTCCAGCTCCCTCTTCTGCTGCAGTCTTGGCCTCTTCCTCCACCTCTGGAGTGACAGTGGCAACGGCCACCCCGCAAACGGAGGATGTGGCAGCAACGCCACCACGTACATCACTTTCAACAAGCAGCACCACAATGTCCCATGGAAGTGTTCAGCTGTCCATCTCCAAAAGTAGAACAACGAATCCCAGCAGCTGTGTCTTTGCAAATGAATTTTTTTTATTCATTCAAAAAATGTCCTGTAACCAGGACACGTTTCGACATACATGCGCTTATCTCCAAAATACTGGAGCGAAAGAGGAAGTACCCCCGTACCCACCCGCGATCCCTGGCCCTGTATGCCAGCATTTCACAATTGCTGACCTTTGAAAAACTGTCATTCCGTCTGATGGAGACAGAGAGTTTTGAAAACCTTATGGCGGTGGCTATCCCACAGTATGTCCTTCCCAGCCGCCACTACTTTTCTAGGCGGGCCATCCCTTACCTGCACAAGCAAGTGCCGGACAAAATCAGGTGTGCACTGCGCAACGCCATCTGTGGCAAGGTCCACATAACTACCTATACGTGGACCAGTAAGCACGGCCAGGGCCATTACATCTCTCTAACAGCACATTGGGTAAATGCAGTAGCGGCTGGGCCTGAGGCAGATAGCTGTTTGATGAATGTCCTTCCGCCCACGAGGATTGCAGGGCATTTCTCTTTGTCTCCTGTTGCTTCCTCCTCCTACTCCTCTTCCTCCTCTACCACCTCCTCATCCTCTCAGGGTAACACCTTCACGACCAACTTCAGCACAGCCAGGGAGAAACAACAGCAGGCAGTTTTTAAACTCATCTATTGGGGGGACAAACCCCACACCGCGCAGGAGCTTAGGACGGGCATAGAACAACAGACCGATGAGTGTTTGGTGCCACTGAGCCTCAAGCCCGGCCTGGTGGTGTGCGATAATGGGTAAAATCTCGTAGCAGCTGGAGAGGCTGTGCGAGCAGCAGCTGGCGATAGTGGAGTTTCAGCTGCAGAACGCACGGGTGAGTCGCTCTGTGGAACAGCACCACTTCACCACCACTGAGTGTCCCTCGATGAGAGACCTGTGTGCCATGTTGCACTGCTTCGAGTACTCCACCAACAAGGCCAGTGGCTATGATGCCATTCTCAGCGTTACTATATCACTTCTATGTCTTCTTGTAAAAACGCTTCAGCGATGATGGAAGAGAATGTGGCACAGGAGGAAGAGGAGGAGGAAGATGGATATTTTCAACTGTTATCAGGCCAGTCATTCACAAGTGGCTCGGAGGGTGGGTTCCTGCACCAACATAGTCCAGGTACACAATTGTTCACCCAGGGCACAGTTCTGGAGGATGGGGAGGAGGAGGAAGAACTGTGTTCACAGCAGGGTGGCACCCAAAGCAGCTCATGGGCATCAATTTTGTGTGGCTGGGGGGACACAGAGGACACAGACGATACACCTCCCACAAAGGACAGCTTGTCCTTGCCTCTGGGCAGCCTGGCACATATTAGCGACTACATGCTGCAGTGCCTGCGCATCGACAGCCAGGTTGCCCACATTCTAACTTGTACTGATTACTGGGTGGCCACCCTGCTGGATCCCCATTACAAGGACAATGTGCCGTCCATAATTCCCTCACAGGAGCGTGATCGGAAGATGCACGACTAAAAGCGCACGCTGGTAGACGCACTGCTGATGGCATTCCCAACTGACAGCGGGGGCTCAGTGGAAGCACGAGTGTCCTCCATCTTCAGAGCCACAATCTAATCCCAGTCACATGAGTGGATCATGAACACTAAGACAATTGATTGGCTGCAGTGGTCATGTGTATTTTGAACATAATTGAGAAATTGAGAATTTATAAAAATCCTTGGAACTCCCCTTAACACATTTTCACATATATTCACTAGTGTTGATCACGAATAGGGATGAGCGAACCCAAACTGGATAGTTCAGGTTTGTACCGAATTTTGGGGTGTTCAGGACCCGGACCCGAAGATTTTCAAAAAAGTTCGGGTCCGTTGTTCGGCGATTTCTTCCCACTTTCTGAAGGGCTGCACAGCAGCCAATCAGCTGGCATTTTACTTCTTGCCCTAAGAAGCCATCACAGCCATGCCTACTAATGGCATGGCTGTGATTTGCCAAGTGCAGCATGTGACCCAGCCTCTATTTAAGCTGGAGTCACACTGCTCTGATTAGTGTAGGGAGAGGACGCAGCTTCTGTAAGGGCGAGATTAAGCAGGGAAAAGTCAGCAAAAACACCTAATGAAGTGATCGATCTACAGCTGTGAATCATTCAACTTCTGCTAGTTAATTGCTCACTGGTTTTTAGGCTGCACAGAGAGTTTTTCTGTCACTTATTTTCTGGGGTGATCGGCGGCCATTTTGTGACTTGTGGTGCACCAACACAAGCTGCCACCAAGTCCATCAATCCATCAATACTAGTTTTTTTTTTTTGCTATATGCTACATCAGGGGTTTGGCTGTGCTTATTGTCATCCCTAGAAACTCTGGATAGAAATTTCTATATTTTATTAAGGGGTTAAATTCAATTGCCAAAATAGCATTCCACTAAATCTGGTGATCCAGCTGTGGCTAGCCAAGTGTAAAACTGTCTGCTGTCTGGCAAAGGATAGATTTTTTTCTGTGGTGAAATTAAATTGCCAAAATAGCAATCCCCTAAATCTGGTGTCCCAGCAGTGGCTGGCAAAGTTTAATAGTGTCCGGCAAAGGATAGATAATTTTCTGTGGTAAAATTCAAATGCCAAAATAGCAATACCCTAAATATGGTGTTCCAGCTATGACTGGACAATTTCCCTAGTGTCCGTCATAGGGACCCAGAGCCAAGGAGGCTTTGCTGCACAGCGGGGTTGCTGTGTGGCTCCTGGGTCCCGCCATCTGCTGCCGGAGCGGTGCTGGGACGCCGGTGGTCGCCGCGCACGGCTGCGCCATTTATAGGTTAGAGTAGTTTCCCACTTGTAGAGGCTTCCTTGTCTCGGTAAGTGGGCCTATGCTCTTTGATCAAACTGTATACTAATGCCTCTTTTGCACAGCATACAATGTATTACAAATTGGGCGGATATGCCACGTAATTATGCTGAGACAGTCGTTATATCAAAAGCATAGTGTTGAGGATGTGCGATCCAGATTCACTCTCCAGTATATATTCCGTCATAGGATATATTATTTTCTGGGGTGAGATACAGTTGCCAAAATAAAAATACCGTAAATCTGGTGTTCCAGCTGTGGCTGGACAAGTTTAATAGTGTCCGGCAAAGGATATATTTTTTTCTAGGTTGAAAATCAATTGCCAAAATAAGAATACCATAAATCAGTGGTTTCAGCTGTGGCTGGCCAAGTTTAATAGTGTCCGTCACAGGATAGATTTTGTTCTGGGGTGAAATTTAATTGCCAAAATAGCAGTACCCTGAATCTGGTGTTCCAGCTGTTGCAGGCCTAGTTTAAATCTGTCCGTAAAGGATATATTATTTTCTGCGGTGAAATTCAGTTGCCAAAATAAAAATACAGTAAATCTGGTTTTCCAGCTGTGACTGGACAAGTTTAATAGTATCCGTCAAAGGATAGATTTTGTTCTGGGGTGAAATTTAATTGCCAAAATAGCAATACCCTGAATCTGGCGTTCCAGGTGTGACTGGACAATTTCCCTAGTGTCCGTCAAAGGATATATTATTTTCTGGGGTGAAAGTCAATAGCAAAAATAGAAATAAAGTAAATCTGGTTTTCCAGCTGCTGCAAGCCTAGTTTAAATCTGTCCGTAAAAGGGTATATTATTTTCTGGGGTGAAATTTAATTGCCAAAATAGCAATACCCTGAATCTGGTGTTCCAGCTGTGACTGAACAAGTTTAATAGTATCCGTCAAAGGATAGATTTTTCCTGGGGTGAAATTCAATTTCCAAAATAGCAATACCGTAAATCTGGTGTCCCAGCAGTGCCTGGCCAAGTTTAATAGTGTCCGTCAACGAATTTATTATTTTCTGCGGTGAAATTCAGTTGCCAAAATAGAAATACAGTAAATCTGGTGTTCTAGCTGTGACTAGACAAGTTTAATAGTATCCGTCAAAGGATAGATTTTGTTCTGGGGGGCCAATATAGCAATACCCTGAATCTGGTGTTCCAGCTGTTGTAGGTCAAGTGTTAATCTGTCCGTAAAAGGGTATATTACACTCAGCGTGCATCTCCAAGTATATTTCTTTCCGTAAAATGGTATATTACAAAAAGTGTTACATTACAATTGCTGAAAGCATAATCCTGTAAATCTGCACGCACTATTGTGCATCTCATAGTGTATTTCTGTCCGTAAAAGGGTATATTACACTTAAGGTGTATATACAAGTGCTGAGAGGGTCATCCTCAATAACTTCACACGCTACCGTGTATCTCCAAGTGTATTTCTGTCCGTTAAAGGGTATATTACACAAAGTGTTAAAATACAATTGCTGAAGGTATAATCCTACATATTGTTTCACACGCTACTGTGCATCTCCAAGTGCAAATCTGTGCATAAAAGGATACCTTTCATCCAGGGCCTAAATACTAGGCCTACAATTGATATTCCCCTAAATCAGTGGTTTCTGCTGTGCCTGTGTGCCTGGATTAGTGTAATACGGTACATAAACAAAAAGGCAGATAGTGTTAGGTGCCTGTAAAAAAAAGGACTGGAATTTGATATCAATACATTGGGACAAATATTTTTTATATTATTGTGGTGCTTGGTGAACGGTAACAATGAGAAAAACATTTAGTAAGGGACGCAGACGCGGTCATGGTGGTGTTAGTTGACCCTCTTGTGCTGGGAGAGGACGTGGCCATTCTGCCACAGCCACACGTCCTAGTGAACCAACTACCTCAGGTTCCAGTACCCGCCAGAATTTACAGCGATATTTGGTGGGGCCCAATGCCGTTCTAAGGATGGTAAGGCCTGAGCAGGTACAGGCGCTAGTCAATTGGGTGGCCGACAGTGGATCCAGCACGTTCACAACATTATCTCCCACCCAGTCTTCTGCAGAAAGCGCACAGGTGGTGCCTGAAAACCAAGCCCATCAGTCTGTCTCATCACCCCCATGCATATCAGGGAAACTGTCAGAGCCTCAAGTTATGCAGCAGTCTCTTATGCTGTTTGATGACTTTGCTGGCAGGGTTTCCCATGGGAATCCACCTAGCCCTTCCCCAGTGGTGGAAGACATAGAATGCACTGATGCACAACCACTTATGATACCTGATCATGAGGACATGGGAATACCACCTCATCGGAGTCCGCACGTCTCTGATGATGATAATGAAACACAGGTGCCAACAGCTGCGTCTTTTTGCAGTGTGCAAACAGAACAGGAGGTCAGGGAGGAAGACTGTGTGGAAGACGATGCAGGGGACCATGAGGTCCTAGACCCCACATGGAATGAAGAAGAGGCAGTGGTGAGACCAAGCCAACAGCGTAGCAAAAGACGGAGCAGGGGGCAAAAGCAGAACAGCCACCGCCAAGAGAGTTCGCCTGCTACTGGCCACCGCCACCAGGGACCGAGCACCCCAAAGGCAGCTTCAAGGAGTTCCCTGGCATGGCACTGCTTTAAACAATGTGATGACGACAAGAGCCGAGTGGTTTGCACGCAGTGCCATCAGAGCCTGAAGCGAGGCATTAACGTTCTGAAACTTAGCACAACCTGCATGACCAGGCATCTACATGCAAAGCATGAACTGCAGTGGAGTAAACACCTTAAAAACAATGAACTGACTCGGGCTCCCCCTGCTCCCTCTTCTGCTGCTGCCTCGGCCTCTTCCTCTGCCTCGGGAGAAATGTTGGCACCTGCCGCCCACCAAACAGAGGATGTGCCACCGACACCACCACCTGCATCACCAAGCATCTACACCATGTCAGCGTTCAGCTCTCCATCTCACAAACCTGAATTCCAGCATTTCTAAACTACTGGCTTTTGAAATGCTGTCATTCAGGCTGGTGGACACAGACAGCTTCAAACAGCTGATGTCCATGGCTGTCCCACAGTATGTTGTTCCCAACCGCCACTACTTCTCCAAGACAGCGGTGCCTTTCCTGCACAACCAAGTATCCGATAAAAACAAGTGTGCACTGCGCAACGTCATCTGTGGCAAGGTCCACCTAACCACAGATACGTGGACCAGTAAGCACGGCCAGAGACGCTATATCTCCCTAACTGCAGACTGGGTAAATGTAGTGGCGGATGGGCCCCAGGCGGATAGTTCTTTGGCGCACGTCCTTCCGCCGCCAAGGATCGCAGAGCATCATTCTTTTCCTCCTGTAGCCTCCTCCACCTACTCGGCTTCCTCCTCCTCTGCTTCCACCAGCTCTTCCAGTCAGCCACACACCTTTACCACCAACTTCAGCACAGCCCGGGGTAAATGTCAGCAGGCCGTTCTGAAACTCATTTGTTTGGGGGACAGGCCCCACACCGCGCAGGAGTTGTGGCGGGGTATGGAACAACAGACCGACCAGTGGTTGCTGCCGGTGGGCCTCAAGCCCTGCCTGGTGGTGTGCGTTAATGTGCGAAATCTCGTCGCAACTCTGGGACAAGCCGGTTTGATGCACATCCCTTGCCTGGTGCATGTGCTGAATTTGGTGGTGCAGAAGTTCTTTCACAACTACCCCAACATGTCAGAGCTGCTGCATAAAGTGCGGGCCGTCTGTGCGCGCTTCTGGAGTTCACATCCTGCCACTGCTCGGCTGTCTGCGATAGAGCATAACTTCGGTCTTCCCACTCACCGCCTCATATGCGATGTGCCCACCAGGTGGAACTCCACCTTGCACATGCTGGAGAGACTGTGCGAGCAGCAGCAGGCCATAGTGGAGTTTCAGCTGCAGCACGCAAGGGTCAGTCGCACTGCGGAACAGCACCACTTCACCACCAATGACTGGGCCTCCATGTGAGACCTGTGTGCCTTGTTGCGCTGTTTCGAGTACTCCACCAACATGGCCAGTGGCGATGACGCCGTTATCAGCATTACAATACCACTTCTATGTCTCCTTGAGAAAACACATAGGGCGATGATGGAAGAGGAGGTGGCCCGGGAGGAGGAGGAGGACGAGGGGTCATTTTTAGCACTTTCAGGCCAGTCTGTTAGAAGTGGCTCAGAGGGAGTTTTTTTGCAACAGCAGAGGACAAATGTGGCCAGCCAGGGCCCACTACTGAAGGACGAGGAGGATGAGGAGGAGGTGGAGGAGTATGAGGATGAAGCAGGTTCAAAGCGGGGTGGCACCCTAAACAGCTCAGGCCCATCACTGGTGCAGGACTGGGGGGATACGGAGGACGATGACGATACGCCTCCCACAGAGGACAGCTTGTCCTTACCTCTGGGCAGCCTGGCACACATGAGCGACTACATGCTGCACTGCCCGCGCAACGACAGCAGAGTTGCCCACATTTTAACGTGTGCGTTCTACTGGGTTGCCACCCTGCTGGATCCCCGGTACAAAGACAATGTGCCCACCTTACTTCCTGTACTGGAGCGTGATAGGAAGATGCGCTAGTACAAGCGCACGCTGGTAGACGCGCTCCTGAGAGCATTCCCAAATGTCACAGGGGAACAAGTGGAAGCCCAAGGCGAAGGCAGAGGAGGAGCAAGAGGTCGCCAACGCAGCAGTGTCACGGCCAGCTCCTCTGAGGGCAGGGTTAGCATGGCAGAAATGTGGAAATGTTTTGTCACCACGCCACAGCAAACTGCACCACCACCTGATACGGAACGTGTTAGCAGAAGGCAGCATTTAACTAACATGGTTGAACAGTACGTCTGCACACCCCTCCACATACTGACTGATGGTTCGGACCCATTCAACTTCTGGGTCTCCAAATTGTCCACCTGGCCAGAGCTAGCCTTTTATCCCTTGGAGGTGCTGGCCTGCCTGGCAGCCAGCGTTTTGTCTGAACGAGTATTCAGCACGGCAGGGGGCGCCATTACTGACAAATGCAGCCGCCTGTCCACAGCCAACGTGGACAAGCTGACGTTTATAAAAATGAACCAGGCATGGATCCCACAGGACCTGCCCATTCCTTGTGCAGAATAGACATTTATAACTGCCTCCCCCTCAGCCATATATTCTTGTACTCCGGGGCACTTCTTTACTGAATTCTCTTTTAATTTTACCATTATATTGCGGTGCAACCAAAAGGTGAATGAACCTCTCCTCCGTCTAGGTGCCAGGGGCCTAATTATCTGAAAGTGGCCTGTTCCAGTGGTGGGTGACATGACGCCTGATTCTCTGCTATGCGACCTCTCTGCTCCGTCTGGGTGCCAGGGGCCTTATTATCGAAAAATGGCCTTCTCCATTGGTGGGTGACATGACGCCTGATTCTCTGCTATGAGACCTCTCTCCTCCGTCTGGGTGCCAGTGGCCTAATTATTGAAAAGTGGCCTTCTTCATTGGTGGGTGACATGAAGCCTGATTCTCTGCTATGCGACCTCTCTCCTCCGTCTGGGTGCCAGGGGCCTTATTATCGAAAAATGGCCTTCTCCATTGGTGGGTGACATGACGCCTGATTCTCTGCAATGCGACCTCTGTCCTCTGTGTGGGTGCTGGGGCCTAAATAAATGAAAGTGGCCTTCTCCATTGGTGGGTGATATGACGCCTTATTCTCTGCTATGAGACCTCTCTGCTCTGTCTGGGTGCCAGGGGCCAAATTATCGAAAAGTGTCCATCTCCATTGGTGGGTGACATGATGCCTGATTCTCTGTGATGAGACCTCTCTCCTCCGTCTGGGTGCTGGGGCCTAATTATCGAAAAGTGGCCTTCTCCATTGGTGGCTGGTGGGTGACATGACGCCTGATTCTCTGCTATGCGACCTCTGTCCTCTGTCTGGGTGCTGGGGCCTAAATTATCGAAAAATGGCCTTCTCCATTGGTGGGTGACATGACGCCTGATTCTCTGCTATGCGACCTCTGTCTGGGTGCTGGGGCCTAAATAAATGAAAGTGGCCTTCTCCATTGGTGGGTGACATGACGCCTGATTCTCTGCGATGAGACCTCTCTCCTCCGTCTGGGTGCTGGGGCCTAATTATCGAAAAGTGGCCTTCTCCATTGGTGGCTGGTGGGTGACATGACGCCTGATTCTCTGCGATGAGACCTCTCTCCTCCGTCTGGGTGCTGGGGCCTAAATTATCGAAAAATGGCCTTCTCCATTGGTGGGTGACATGACGCCTGATTCTCTGCTATGCGACCTCTGTCTGGGTGCTGGGGCCTAAATAAATGAAAGTGGCCTTCTCCATTGGTGGGTGACATGACGCCTGATTCTCTGCTATGCGACCTCTGTCTGGGTGCTGGGTCCTAAATAAATGAAAGTGGCCTTCTCCATTGGTGGGTGACATGACGCCTGATTCTCTGCTATACGACCTCTCTCCTCCGTCTGGGTGCCAGTGGCCTAATTATTGAAAAGTGGCCTTCTTCATTGGTGGGTGACATGAAGCCTGATTCTCTGCTATGCGACCTTTGTCCTCTGTGTGGGTGCTGGGGCCTAAATAAATGAAAGTGGCCTTCTCCATTGGTGGGTGACATGACGCCTGATTCTTTGATATGCGACCTCTGTCCTCTGTCTGGGTGCTGGGGCCTAAATTATGGAAAAGTGGCCTTCTCCATTGGTGGGTGACTTGAAGCCTGATTCTCTTCTATGGGACCTCTCTCCAATTGATATTGCTTAATTTTTATTTATTTTATTTTAATTCATTTCCCTATCCACATTTGTTTGCAGGGGATTTACCTACATTTTGCTGCCTTTTGCTGCCTTTTGCAGCCCTCTAGCCCTTTCCTGGACTATTTTAAAGCCTTTTTAGTGCCCAAAAGTTCGGGTCCCTATTGACTTCAATGGGGTTGGGGTTGGGGTTCGGGATAAAGTTTGGGTCGAGTTCAGATCCCGAACCCGAACATTTTCGGGAAGTTCGGCCGAACTTCTCGAACCCGAACATCCAGGTGTTCGCTCAACTCTCATCACGAATATTCGAATTGCAAATTTTTATCGCGAATATCGGAACTTCGAGGATTCGTGAATATTTAGAATATCTAAAAATATATTCGTAATATTCCTTTTTTTTTTAAATACAAGTCTATGCGAATTTTTATGCAAATTTTCAGCAAATTTTTTTATGCAAATTTTTGCAATCAAGAAAAAAATGCCTGAAGTCAGGAATTTGTGAACATATGGAAGATATTCACCCAAATATTCGCGAAATATCGCAAATTCGAATATTGCCCCTGCCGCTCATCACTAATATTCACCTCCACCCCCATCCCCACTCCATTTTCTCAGAGTTGTACACAAGCCCTCAATGAAAAAGTGATGACACAACTGACCCTTTAGCTTCCATTGGGGTATTTTTTGTGTCTAGTAGCATCAGTTTCACCACTAGACTTCTTCCTATGCAGGCATTTCTCAGTGCAGCTATCTTAGATGGATTTTTTGCAACTGTCGTGTCACAGTTACAGCATGCTGCGTGTCGAAGTGTGACACCATAGACTATCATTATAAAAATTGTTGTGTGACATTGGTGCGACAAAATGTCACACGACACATGTTGTCGTGTAGCCCTAGCCTTATACAGATAAAGTAGGAAGGGAGGAGAAGACACATGGGAGAACGTACTCTTTCACAATCCTGGATTTCCCAAACTTTAGTATCATATGAAGACACCACTATAATTATGACTGGCTGATAATTATTGCCAGGAACTTAAGAGTATGTTTGGTGGTGAAAGAACATTTCTATTTACATGTACAAGACAATATAAACATTAGTATCATATGAAGACACCACTATAATTATGACTGGTGATAATTATGGTTAGGAACTTCTGTGTATGTTTGGTGGTGGAATAACATTTATATTTACATCTACAAGACAATATATATGAGATATAGAGAAATAAGAAGAGTTGCATCAGCTCATCTCCATAGGTAGCACGGTGCAAGAACACAGGGCTGAATCTCAGGAAAAACAATAAGTAAAGCGCAGTTGGTCAGCAGAGATGAGCTGATGAAGTGGAATTCGATCCAAATTTCAGGAAAAATTTGATTCGAACTAAATACGAATTTCCTGATGCCTTGTGGTATCGAATCACATTTTTTTTTTTATTAAAATGGCTGCTGCATGTGTGAGGACATGGAGGAAAGAATTCTGGGAACAAAGGGATAACCCACAATGCCATGCATGTAGCCAATCAGCAGCCAGCCAGCCCTGTGATGTCACAGCCCTATAAATAGCCTCAGCCATCTTTTATTCAGCCATTTTCCAGTTTACTTAGTGCAGGGAGAGACAGCAGTAGGTGCTAGGGACAGTGCTTGGAAAGAGTTTAAACCTTTTATTTTACTGAGTAGAAGTTCAGGGAAAGATCATTAAAAGTGTATGGAAAGGATAGGGAGGAATTATTCCACACTATAAAAGGAGAACAGGGTTCAGTAGGGGAGGTTACAGCCTGGGTAATAGGAACAATCCTATTACACCTTGCTGCACTGAATGGGGATCCAAATTGCCATTATACAGCTGTAATTCCAGGAAACCATTCTTGTTATTGGAGTGCAAGTTCTGTTTTATACAGCCATTATTGTTGAGCGCGAATATTCGAATAGCAAATTTTAATCTCAAATATCGCAACTTTGAGAATTCGCGAATATTTAAAATATAGTGTTCTATATTCGTAATTCAAATATTCAGCATTTTTTTCCATCTGAACACATGATTCCTCCCTGCTTCTTGCTTGTGGGCCAATGAGAAGGCAGCAATGTTAAGTTCACAACAATACTTAGTGCACCAATCAGTAATTTGTAGTCAGAACTGCTAGAATGTGAAGATGCATGTAGTGCTAAAAAATATCCGAATTTGCACAATTGTGAATATATTGAAGAATTCTATCTGCATATAAAGCTATTGTCATGTTCTGCCATGCCAACCATTTTCTCTAGTCTCAGGATAAACTCAGGAAATTTCTAGCAGCTTGAAAAATGTAGTCAAAGTGACCCACGCCTGTATTTCACGTTTACGAATTTGCATTACGCGATTTTTATATTGCAGATTTTTCGCAATCAAGAGAATAATCTCGAATATGAATATTTGCGAATGTATGACAAATATTCTACCACATATTTGTGAAATATCGCAAATTCAAATATTGCCCCTGCCACTCATCACCAACAGCCATTAACAGGGTTTATTACAAGGAAATATTTCTAAGATTTATTTGCCCTTGTGTGGTGCAGTTATATGTTCTAAAGCAGGGATGTCAAACTCGTGGCCCTCCAGCTGTTGCAAAACTACAACTCCCATCATGCCTGGACATCCTACAGCAATCAAGGCATGCTGGAAGTTGTAGTTTTGCAACAGCTGGAGGGCCACGAGCTTGACATCCGTGTTCTAAAGCCTTTTTGGTGTAAATAAGTGGGGAAAAAAGGGGCCTATTAGCCGTTGTGTGCGGAAGTGAGAAAATTACTGCCTTTTTTGCCGTGTATTAGGGGAAAACAAAATGTATTATTTGCCATTCAGCTGTGCAATCTGTGGAATCTGAGTCTCCTCCCTCTCAAAACAGTGGCTTTTTGGGCTGGTTTAAGTAACAGTTGTCTTCTATATTTGATGAAATCAGAGCCTCAAATAAGAAAGTAAAAACATCTCATAAAAATACTCCGCTACAGTATATCTCATCATCTGACAGCTCCTTGACTGAGGGAGAAATAGACTCAGGTTCTAAAGATATGGAGGATGCTATTCCGTCAAGAGAAACTAGCGGGTCTTCTCAAAGCAGTTAAGGACACTATTAAAACTGACAGAGATGTTTCTGACAAGTCAAAATTTGAGAAATTGTTTTATTTTACCAAAACGGGAGATAAAGCGTTTCCAGGCCACCCGCTGCTAAATGATTGCCTAAAACAAGATTGGAACAGACCAGATAAGAAACCAGATCCAAGTTTCAGGTTCAAATATACTGATACATATAAGTTAGCAGACGATACATGTAAAGAATGGATATCGGTCCCTAAAGTAGATCTTCCAGTGGCCAAATTGTTGGTTTTTCCCTCTGAAGAAACTGTACTAATTGGGGATCCTGTTGATAAAAAGACAGAGTCCCTCCTTAAAAAAGCATATTCGTCCACTTCATCTTCCTGTATGGCTGCCCTAACCTCTGTACCAGTGGCAAGATCTCTGCGGATCTGACTATCCCAATTATCCCATGACCTGGAGGAAGGGTTCCCAAGGGAGGAAATTCTAAAATGTATTCCAGTTATAAAAAATGCAACTGAGTTCCTGTGTGATTCTCCACTAGATTCTTTGAAATCTTCTCTCATTCCTTGGCGCTTATTAATGCCTCCAGAAGATCTCTGTGGATAAGGCAATGCTTAGATGACCTTTTCCCAATTCACTTCTGTAACCTTCTGTTTCAGCCTATGTCTTTTTATTTTGGTCCAAAGTTGGAGAAAATTCTAGAATTCATTAAATGATGAAAAAGCTACTGAATGATGGGAAAGCTCCAAAATTTCCAGAAACTAAAAGGATCTTTTCGGTCTCAAAAAAGAAGATCCTCTATTTTTCGGAACAGAGAGCAGACAAATAAAATTTCAGAACAGACAAGAAAGACATGATTTCAGAAAAAGAGGATGAGAAACCCGGAGAACAATGATGCCAGACCTTAGCTTCTGGTAGGAGCAAGATTAAAGGAGTTTGCCACAGCGTGGAGAGAAACATCAAACGATGCCTGGGTCGTTTCCACTTATATATACAAAACAACTGAAAGGTGGCATGAAGCAGGATGTGCTCAACTCAAGATGCAGTTGTGCATATATATACAGGGGAGCAGATCCTACACTTGCGGCCTGTTTCTAATGGCGATCCACAGCAAAAATTCATACAGTGGAGGATGCCCGCAGTGGACCACAAGTACCACAATAGACATCCTACACAAAATGACAATTGTGTGGATGTGATAAACAATATAACAATATAGCAATAACAAATGACAAGACAGGTGCACTCTGCGGTCTTACTAAGCCCTTAAACTGATGTTAAAATTGAGAGATTGGTCAACATATCCTGCTGTGGAGGACATGTCTAAGCCCGAGCACCACGCCAAGGTTTCTCAAGTAGCTTGGGACCTAACACTCACCTACCTGTGCTGTATGGGCAATACCAGGGGCCAGTGGGCTAAATTACAGGAGTGTAAAGGCCGACTCCCGGCAAACTCCCCAGTTGCCTCCAGCATGTAGCCATGCCTGCAATGGGAGGAGGGAGAAGGCTGTGAGCCCCACCCAAGACTGGTTGATATGGCCCAAGCCTCACAGGTGCACCTAAATGTAGCCTGTGGATGGTGTCCCAGCTGTGCCTGGCCAAGTTTAATAGTGTCCGTCAAAGGATATATTATTGTTCTGGGGTGAAATTCAGTTGCCAAAATAGAAATACCAGTAAATCTGGTGTTCCAGCTGTGACTGGACAAGTTTAATAGTATCCGTCAAAGGATAGATTTTGTTCTGAGGTGAAATTCACTTGCCAATATAGCAATACCCTGAATCTGGTGTTCCAGCTGTTGCAGGCCAAGTGTTAATCTGTCCGTAAAGGGTATATTACACTCAGCGTGCATCTTCAAGTATATTTCTTTCCGTAAAGGGTATATTACAAAAAGTGTTACATTACAATTGCTGAAAGCATAATCCTGTAAATCTGCATGCACTATTGTGCATCTCATAGTGTATTTACTGTCCGTAAAAGGTATATTACACAAAGTGTTAAAATTCAATTGCTGAAGGCATAATCCTACATATTTTTCACACGCTACTGTGCATCTCCAAGTGTAAATCTGTCCATAAAGGATACCTTTCATCCAGGGCCTAAATACTAGGCCTACAAGAGATATTCCCTAAATCAGTGGTTACTGCTGTGCCTGGATTAGTGTAATACTGCTACATAAATAAATAGGCAGATAGTGTTAGGTGCCTGTAAAAAAAGGCCTGAATTTGAAATCAATACATTGGGCCAAATATTTTTTTCTTATTGTGGTGCTTGGTGAGCGGTAACAATGAGGAAAACATCTAGTAAGGGGACGCGGACGCGGTCGTGGTGGTGTTAGTGTGACCCTCTGGTGCTGGGAGAGGGACGTGGCCATTCTGCCACAGCCACACGTCCTAGTGAACCAACTACCTCAGGTTCCAGTACCCGCCAGAATTTACAGCGATATTTGGTGGGGCCCAATGCCGTTCTAAGGATGGTAAGGCCTGAGCAGGTACAGGCGCTAGTCAATTGGGTGGCCGACAGTGGATCCAGCACGTTCACAACATTATCTCCCACCCAGTCTTCTGCAGAAAGCGCACAGGTGGCGCCTGAAAACCAAGCCCATCAGTCTGTCACATCACCCCCATGCATATCAGGAAACTGTCTGAGCCTCAAGTTATGCAGCAGTCTCTTATGCTGTTTGAAGACTCTGCTGGCAGGGTTTCCCAAGGGAATCCACCTAGCCCTTCCCCAGTGGTGGAAGACATAGAATGCACTGATGCACAACCACTGATGTTTCCTGATGATGAGGACATGGGAATACCACCTCATCGGAGTCCGCACGTCTCTGATGATGACGAAACACAGGTGCCAACTGCTGCGTCTTTCTGCAGTGTGCAGACCGAACAGGAGGTCAGGGAGGAAGACTGTGTGGAAGACGATGCAGGGGCGATGAGGTCCTAGACCCCACATGGAATGAAGGTCGTGCCACTGACTTTCATAGTTCAGAGGAAGAGGCAGTGGTGAGACCGAGCCAACAGCGTAGCAAAAGAGGAGCAGGGGCAAAAGCAGAACAGCCGCCGCCAAGAGAGTTCGCCTGCTACTGGCCACCGCCACCAGGGACCGAGCACCCCAAAGGCAGCTTCAAGGAGTTCCCTGGCATGGCACTTCTTTAAACAATGTGCTGACGACAAGACCCGAGTGGTTTGCACGCTGTGCCATCAGAGCCTGAAGCGAGGCATTAACGTTCTGAACCTTAGCACAACCTGCATGACCAGGCATCTACATGCAAAGCATGAACTGCAGTGGAGTAAACACCTTAAAAACAAGGAACTCACTCAGGCTCCCCCTGCTCCCTCTTCTGCTGCTGCCTCGGCCTCTTCCTCCGCCTCGGGAGGAATGTTGGCACCTGCCAGCCCACCAAACAGAGGATGTGCCACCGACACCACCACCTGCGTCACCAAGCATCTCCACCATGTCACCGGCAGCGTTCAGCTCTCCATCTCACAAACCTTGGAGAGAAGCGTAAATTCCCACCTAGCCACCCTCGAGCCCTGGGCCTGAATGCCAGCATTTCTAAACTACTGGCCTTTGAAATGCTGTCATTCAGGCTGGTGGACACAGACAGCTTCAAACAGCTGATGTCCATGGCTGTCCCACAGTATGTTGTTCCCAGCCGCCACTACTTCTCCAAGACAGCCGTGCCTTCCCTGCACAACCAAGTATCCGATAAAATCAAGTGTGCACTGCGCAACGCCATCTGTGGCAAGGTCCACCTAACCACAGATACGTGGACCAGTAAGCACGGCCAGGGACGCTATATCTCCCTAACTGCACACTGGGTAAATGTAGTGGCGGCTGGGCCCCAGGCGGAGAGTTCCTTGGCGCACGTCCTTCCGCCGCCAAGGATCGCAGAGGCATCATTCTTTGCCTCCTGTAGCCTCCTCCTCCTACTCGGCTTCCTCCTCCTCTGCTTCCACCAGCTCATCAGTCAGCCACACACCTTCACCACCAACTTCAGCACAGCCCGGGGTAAACGTCAGCAGGCCATTCTGAAACTCATATGTTTGGGGGACAGGCCCCACACCGCGCAGGAGTTGTGGCGGGGTATTGAACAACAGACCGACCAGTGGTTTGCTGCCGGTGGGCCTCAAGCCCGGCCTGGTGGTGTGCGATAATGGGCGAAATCTCGTCGCAGCTCTGGGACTAGCCGGTTTGACGCACATCCCTTGCCTGGCGCATGTGCTGAATTTGGTGGTGCAGAAGTTCATTCACAACTACCCGACATGTCAGAGCTGCTGCATAAAGTGCGGGCCGTCTGTGCGCGCTTCTGGCGTTCACATCCTGCCGCTGCTCGTCTGTCTGCGCTACAGCGGAACTTCGGCCTTCCCGCTCACCGCCTCATATGCGGCGTGCCCACCAGGTGGAACTCCACCTTGCACATGCTGGAGAGACTGTGCGAGCAGCAGCAGGCCATAGTGGAGTTTCAGCTGCAGCACGCATGCGTCAGTCGCACTGCGGAACAGCACCACTTCACCACCAATGATTGGGCCTCCATGCGAGACCTGTGTGCCCTGTTGCGCTGTTTCGAGTACTCCACCAACATGGCCAGTGGCGATGACACCGTTATCAGCGTTACAATACCACTTCTATGTCTCCTTGAGAAAACGCTTAGGGCGATGATGGAAGAGGAGGTGGCCCAGGAGGAGGAGGAGGAGGATGAGGGTCATTTTAGCACTTTCAGGCCAGTCTGTTAGAAGTGGCTCAGAGGGAGGTTTTTGCAACAGCAGAGGCCAGGTACAAATGTGGCCAGCCAGGGCCCACTACTGGAGGACGAGGAGGATGAGGAGGAGGTGGAGGAGGATGAGGATGAAGCAGGTTCACAGCGGGGTGGCACCCGACACAGCTCAGGCCCATCACTGGTGCGTGGCTGGTGGGATACGGAGGACGATGACGATACGCCTCCCACAGAGGACAGCTTGTCCTTACCTCTGGGCAGCCTGGCACACATGAGCGACTACATGCTGCACTGCCTGCGCAACGACAGCAGTGTTGCCCACATTTTAACGTGTGCGGACTACTGGGTTGCCACCCTGCTGGATCCCCGGTACAAAGACAATGTGCCCACCTTACTTCCTGTACTGAAGCGTGATAGGAAGATGCGCTAGTACAAGCGCATGCTGGTAGACGCGCTCCTGAGAGCATTCCCAAATGTCACAGGGGAACAAGTGGAAGCCCAAGGCGAAGGCTGAGGAGGAGCAAGAGGTCGCCAATGCAGCTGTGTCACGGCCAGCTCCTCTGAGGGCAGGGTTAGCATGGCAGAAATGTGGAAATGTTTTGTCACCACGCCACAGCTAACTGCACCACCACCTGATACGGAACGTGTTAGCTGAAGGCAGCATTTCACTAACATGGTTGAACAGTACGTGTGCACACCCCTCCACATACTGACTGATGGTTCGAACCCATTCAACTTCTGAGTCTCCAAATTGTCCACGTGGCCAGAGCTAGCCTTTTATGCCTTGGAGGTGCTGGCCTGCCCGGCGACCAGCGTTTTGTCTGAGCGTGTATTCAGCACGGCAGGGGCGTCATTACTGACAAACGCAGCCGCCTGTCCACAGCCAACGTGGACAAGCTGACGTTTATAAAAATGAACCAGGCATGGATCCCAGGCAAGGACCTGTCCATCCCTTGTGCAGAATAGACATTTATAACTGCCTCCCCCTCAACCATATATTCTTGTACTCCGGGGCACTTCTTTACTGAATTCTCTTTTTTAATTTTACCATTATCATTGCGGTGCAAGCCAAAGGTGAATGAACCTCTCCTCCGTCTAGGTGCCAGGGGCCTAATTATCTGAAAGTGGCCTTCTCCAGTGGTGGGTGACATGACGCCTGATTTTCTGCTATGCGACCTCTCTCCTCCGTCTGGGTGCCAGGGCCTAATTATCTGAAAAGTGGCCATCTCCATTGGTGGGTGACATGAAGCCTGATTCTCTGCTATGCGACCTCTGTCCTACTGTCTGGGTGCTGGGGCCTAAATAAATGAATGTGGCCTTCTCCATTGGTGGGTGACATGACACCTGATTCTCTGCTATGTGACCTCTGTCCTCTGTCTGGGTGCTGGGGCCTAAATAACTGAAAGTGGCCTTCTCAATGTTAGGGTGATATGACGCCTGATTCTCTGCTATGAGACCTCTCTCCTCCATCTGGGTGCCAGGGGCCTAATTATCGAAAAGTGGCCTTCTCCATTGGTGGGTGACATGACGCCTGATTCTCTGCTATGCGACCTCTCTCATCCGTCTGGGTGCTGGGGCATTATTAACTGAAAGTGGCCTTCTCCATTGGTGGGTGACATGACGCCTGATTCTCTGCTATGCGACCTCTGTCCTCTGTGTGGGTGCTGGGGCCTAAATAAATGAAAGTGGCCTTCTCCATTGGTGGGTGACATGACGCCTTATTCTCTGCTATGAGACCTCTCTGCTCTGTCTGGGTGCCAGGGCCTAATTATCGAAAAGTGGCCTTCTCCATTGGTGGGTGACATGACGCCTGATTCTCTGCTATACGACCTCTGTCCTCTGTCTGGGTGCTAGGGCCTAAATCATCGAAAAGTGGCCTTCTCCATTGGTGGGTGACATGACGCCTGATTCTCTGCTATGCGACCTCTGTCCTGGGTGCTGGGGCCTAAATTATCGAAAAGTGGCCTTCTCCATTGGTGGGTGACATGACGCCTGATTCTCTGCTATGCGACCTCTGTCCTCTGTCTGGGTGCTGGGGCCTAAATAATTGAAAATGGCCTTCTCCATTGGTGGGTGACATGACGCCTGATTCTCTGCTATGCGACCTCTGTCCTCTGTCTGGGTGCTGGGGCTTATCTTAATGAAAGTGGCCTTCTCCATTGGTGGGTGACATGACGCCTGATTCTCTGCGATGAGACCTCTCTCCTCCGTCTGGGTGCTAGGGGCCTAATTATCGAAAAGTGGCCTTCTCCATGGGTGGGTGACATGACGCCTGATTCTCTGCTATGCGATCTCTGTCCTCTGTCTGGGTGCTGGGGCCTAAATTATCGAAAAGTGGCCTTCTCCATTGGTGGGTGACATGACGCCTGATTCTCTGCTATGCGACCTCTGTCCTCTGTCTGGGTGCTGGGGCCTAAATAAATGAAAGTGGCCTTCTCTATTGGTGGGTGACATGGCGCCTGATTCTCTGCTATACGACCTCTCTCCTCCGTCTGGGTGCCAGGGCCTAATTATTGAAAAGTGGCCTTCTCGATTGGTGGGTGACACTGACGCCTGATTCTCTGCTATACTGACCTCTCTCCTCCGTCTGGGTACCAGGGGCCTAATTATTGAAAAGTGGCCTTCTCCATTGGTGGGTGACATAACGCCTGATTCTCTGCTGTGCGACCTCTCTCCTCCGCCTGGGTGCCAGGGCCTAATTATCGAAATGTGGCCTGTCTCCATTGGTGGGTGACATGAAGCCTGATTCTCTGCTATGCGACCTCTGTCCTCTGTGTGGGTGCTGGGGCCTAAATAAATGAAAGTGGCCTTCTTCATTGGTGGGTGACATGACGCCTGATTCTTTGCTATGCAACCTCTGTCCTCTGTCTGGGTGCTGGGGCCTAAATTATCGAAAAGTGGCCTTCTCCATTGGTGGGTGACATGACGCCTGATTCTCTGCTATGGGACCTCTCTCCAATTGATATTGCTTAATTTTTATTTATTTTATTTTATTTTAAATCATTTCCCTATCCACATTTGTTTGCAGGGGATTTACCTACATTTTGCTTCCTTTTGCAGCCCTCTAGCCCTTTCCTGGACTATTTTACAGCCATTTTAGTGCCCAAAAGATCGGGTCCCTATTGACTTCAATGGGCTTCGGGTTCGGGATAAAGTTCGGGAGGAGTTCGGATCCCTAACCCGAACATTTTCGGGAAGTTTGGTCGAACTTCTCGAACCCGAACATCCAGGTGTTCGCTCAACTCTCATCACGAATATTCGAATTGCAAATTTTTATCGCGAATATCGGAACTTCGAGGACTCGTGAATATTTAGAATATCTAAAAATATATTCATAATATCCCTTTTTTTTTTTAATACAAGTCTATGCGAATTTTTATGCAAATTTTCAGCAAATTTTTTAATGCAAATTTTCGCAATCAAGAAAAAAATGCCTGAAGATCAGGAATTCGTGAACATATGGCAGATATTCTCCCAAATGTTCGCGAAATATCGCAAATTCGAATATTGCCCCTGCCGCTCATCACTAATATTCACCTCCACCCCCATCCCCACTCCATTTTCTCAGAGTTGTACAAAGCCCTCAAAGCCCTCAATGAAAAAGTGATGACACAACTGACCCTTTAGCTTCCATTGGGGTATTTTTTGTGTCTAGTAGCATCAGTTTCACCACTAGACTTCTTCCTATGCAGGCATTTCTCAGTGCAGCTATCTTAGATGGATTTTTTGCAACTGTCGTGTCACAGTTACAGCATGCTGCGTGTCGAATTGCCACACCATAGACTATCATTATAAAAATTGTTGTGTGACATTGGTGCGACAAAATGTCACATGACACATGTTGTTGTGTAGCTCTAGCCTTATACAGATAAAGAAGGAAGGGAGGAGAAGATACATGGAAGAACGTACTCTTTCACAGTCCTGGATTTCCCAAACTTTAGTATAGAAACATAGAAACATAGAATGTGTCGGCAGATAAGAACCATTTGGCCCATCTAGTCTGCCCAATATACTGAATACTATGAATAGCCCCTGGCCCTATCTTATATGAAGGATGGCCTTATGCCTATCCCATGCATGCTTAAACTCCTTCACTGTATTTGCAGCTACCACTTCTGCAGGAAGGCTATTCCATGCGTCCACTACTCTCTCAGTAAAGTAATTCTTCCTGATGTTACTTTTAAACCTTTGCCCTCTAATTTAAAACTATGTCCTCTTGTAGCAGTTTTTCTTCTTTTAAATATTCTCTCCTCTTTTACCGTGATGCTTCCCTTTATGTATTTAAAAGTTTCTATCATATCCCCTCTGTCTCTTCTTACTTCCAAGCTATACATGTTAAGGTCCTTTAACCTTTCCTGGTAAGTTTTGTCCTGCAATCCATGTACTAGTTTAGTAGCTCTTCTCTGAATATCCTTCTGCAGATCTGGTCTCCAGTACTGCACACAATACTCCCAATGAGGTCTCCCTAGTGCTCTGTAGAGCGGCACGAGCACCTCCCTCTTTCTACTGTTAATGCCTCTCCCTATACACCCAAGCATTCTGCTGGCATTACCTGCTGCTCTATGACATTGTCTGCCCACCTTTAGGTCGTCTGATATAATGACCCCTAAATCCCTTTCCTCAGATACTGAGGTTAGTACTGTATCACTGATTTTATATTCTGCTCTTGGGTTTTACGCCCCAGGTGCATTATCTTGCACTTATCGACATTAAATTTTAGTTGCCAGATTTTTGACCATTCCTCTAGTTTTCCTAAATCCTTTTCCATTTGGTGTATCCTCCAGGAACATCAACCCTGTTACAAATCTTTGTGTCATCAGCAAAAAGACACACCTTACCATTGAGGCCTTCTGCAATTTCGCTGATAAAGATATTAAACAATATGGGTCCCAGAACAGATCCCTGAGGTACCCCACTGGTAACAATACCATGGTCTGAATATACTCCATTGACTACAACCCTCTGTTTTCTGTCCTTCAGCCACTGCCTAATCCATTCAACAATATGTGAGCCCAAGCTCAAAGACTGCAGTTTATTGATAAGCCTTCTATGTGGGACAGTATCAAAAGCCTTACTAAAGTCCAGATAAGCGATGTCTACTGCACCTCCGCCATCTATTATTTTAGTCACCCAATCAAAAAAGTCAATAAGATTAGTTTGACATGATCTCCTGAAGTAAACCCATGCTGTTTTTTATCAATCAACCCATGGGTTTTTAGATGTTCCACAATCCTCTCCTTGAGTATGGTTTCCATTAATTTCCCCACTATTGATGTCAGGCTTACTGGCCTATAGTTGCCCGATTCCTCTCTACTACCTTTCTTGTGAATTGGCACAACGTTTTGCTAATTTCCAATCTTCTGGGACGACACCTGTTACCAGTGATTGGTTAAATAAATCTGTTAATGGTTTTGCTAGTACACCTCTAAGCTCTTTTAATAGCTTTGGGTGTATCCCATCAGGCCCCTGTGATTTATTTGTATTAATTTTAGACAGCCGACTTAGAACCTCTTCCTCTGTAAAGACATGCATCAAAGGATTCATTAGTCTTCCTCCCTAACTGAGGTCCTTCTCCTTCATTTTCCTTTGTAAAAACTGAACAGAAGTATTCATTGAGGCAGTCAGCTAGTTCTTTATCCTCTTCCATATACCTTCCTTCTTTTGTTTTTAATTTGGTAATTCCTTTATTTAATTTCCTTTTTTCATTTATGTATCTGAAGAATGTCTTATCACCTTTTTCACTGACTGAGCTAATTTCTCTTCTGCCTGAGCTTTAGAAGCTCTTATAACTTGCTTGGCCTCTCTCTGCCTCATCTTATAGATTTCCCGGTCATCCTCGTTTTGGGTGTTTTTATACTTACTAAATGCCATCTTTTTGTTTTTAATAATTTTGGCCACTTCTGCTGAGTACCACAGTGGTCTCTTCCTTTTTGCTTTTACTGACAAGCCTAATGCACTTTTCTGTTGCCTTCAATAGTGCCAATTTTAAGTAGTCCCATTTCTCTTGGACTCCATTGAAATTGTTCCAGTCTGATAGGGACTCGTATACCACTGATCTCATTTTAGAAAAGTCTGTTTTCCGAAAATCTAAAACTTTTGTTTTTGTGTGGAGTGACTCAGTCACTGTACTTATAGTAAACCACACTGACTGGTGATCACTGGATCCTAAGCTTTCCCCTACAGTAATATCAGATACCAAATTGCCATTTGTGAATACCAAATCTAAAATGGCCTCCTTCCGGGTTGGCTCCTCAACTACTTGCTGTAGAGATAATCCCAGTAGGGAATTTAGAATGTCTGTACTCCTGGCAGAACTAGCTATTTTGGTTTTCCAGTTTATATCAGGAAGATTAAAGTCTCCCATAATGACAACTTCCCCTTTCAATGTCATTTTAGCCATTTCCTCAACTAGTAGATCATCCAATTCTTTGACTTGGCTTGGTGGTCTGTATATGACACCTACACGAGTTACCTTATGATTACCAAGCTGCAACGTAACCCAAACTGACTCTAAATTGGTTTCGCTGACTTGTATTAGATTAGATTTTATGCTATCTTTCACATATAGGGCCACTCCACCCCCTTTCTTGCCTTCTCTGTCTTTCCTATATAGAGAGAACCCAGGTATTGTTATATCCCAGTCATTACTCTCATTGAACCATGTCTCAGTAACAGCCACTAAATCTATATTCTCAGATGCCATTACAGACTCAAGTTCGTTGATCTTATTCCCTAAACTGCGAGCATTTGTAGACAAGACTCTCAGCTTGTCGTTTCATATGAAGACACCACTATAATTATGACTGGCTGATAATTATTGCCAGGAACTTAAGTGTATGTTTGGTGGTGAAAGAACATTTCTATTTACATGTACAAGACAATATAAACTTTTGTATCATATGAAGACACCACTATAATTATGACTGGTGATAATTATGGTTAGGAACTTCTGTGAATGTTTGGTGGTGGAATAACATTTATATTTACATCTACAAGACAATATATATGAGATATAGAGAAATAAGACGAGTTGAATCAGCTCACCTCCATAGGTAGCACGGTGCAAGAACACAGGGCTGAATCTCAGGAAAAACAATAAGTAAAGCGCAGTTGGTCAGCACTAGAGATGAGCTGATGAAGTGGAATTCGATCCAAATTTCAGGAAAAATTCGATTCAAACTAAATAAGAATTTCCTGATGCCTTGTAGTATTGAATCACATTTTTTTATTAAAATGGCTGCTGCATGTGTGAGGACATGGAGGAAAGAATTCTGGAAACAAAGGGATAACCCACAATGCCATGCATGCAGCCAATCAGCAGCCAGCCCTGTGATGTCACAGCCCTATAAATAGCCTCAATTTTTATATATATGATCAGCACACCAATATTTCGGTGCTCAGTGTAATAGGGTGTCCCCTCTTCAATGAAAGTTCATATAAACACGGCACTCGATTTCTCAAATTGCAGTATTTTTATTCTTATTTTTGTTATTGCATAATCATGCCACCATCAATTTTATATAGTTATCTGGCCGACGTTTCGGTCATCTAGACCTTCATCAGGGCCTAGAAAAATATATACATAAGAAAATAATAAAAAGCAATAACATATACCTCCAAAAGTTAGCAACCTCATATAAAGAAACCTTCCATTAAGGATATACAACAAATAAGGTTAGCTCATTTATGATGGCATAACCAGTATATATACATGTATAATATAATACATAGACATCTGCCACTCCAATAAAACATTATCACTAAAGAGATAAATTGAGTAGAGAGACAAGATAGGAGCAAGACAAAGCCCCAGACTTCGGCCAGATAACTATACGTCGGCCAGATAACTATATAAAATTGATGGTGGCATGATTATGCAATAACAAAAATAAGAATAAAAATACTGCAATTTGAGAAATCGAGTGTCGTGTTTATATGAACTTCTATAAATAGCCTCAGCCATCTTTTTATTCAGCCATTTTCCAGTTTACTTAGTGCAGGGAGAGACAGCAGTAGGTGCTAGGGACAGTGCTAGGAAAGAGTTTAAAACTTTTATTTTACTGAGTAGAAGTTCAGGAAAGATCATTAAAAGTGTATGGAAAGGATAGGGAGGAATTATTCTACACTATAAAAGGAGAACAGGGTTCAGTAGGGAGGTTACAGCCTGGGTAATAGGAACAATCCTATTACACCTTGCTGCACTGAATGGGGATCCAAATTGCCATTATACAGCTCTGTAATTCCATCAAACCATTTTTGTTATTGGGGTGCAAGTGCTGTTTTATACAGCCATTATTGTTGATCGTGAATATTCGAAAAGCAAATTTTAATCTCAAATATTGCAACTTTGAGAATTTGCGAATATTTAGAATATAGTGCTCTATATTCGTAATTTCGAATATTTAGCATTTTTCCATCTGAACACATGATTTCTCCCTGCTTCTTGCTTGTGGGCCAATGAGAAAGCAGCAATGTCAAGTTCACAACAATACTTAGTGCACCAATCAGTAATTTGTAGTCAGAACGGCTAGAATATGAAGTTGCATGTAGTGCTAAAAAATATCCAAATTTGCGCAATTGCGAATATATCGGAGCACTCTATCTGCATATAAAGCTATTGTCATGTTTCTGCCATGCCAACCATTTTCTCCAGTCTCAGGATAAACTCAGGAAATTTCTAGCAGCTTGAAAATGTAGTCAAAGTGACCCACGCCTGTATTTCACGTTACGTATTGCATTACGCGATTTTATATTGCCGATTTTCGCAATCAAGAGAATAATCTCGAATATGAATATTTGCGAATATTTGCGAATATTCTATACTACATCTAATGGCTACATGAGCCCTGTGGAGGCTGAATTGAAAGAGGAGGACATTGGAGCACAAGCAATGAGTAGCAAAATGGGAGGTTTTTCTACACAGGTGACAGGAAAGGAGGAGCAGGAGCAGAGTGAGGTGAGAAAGATGAGGCAGATAACCCACAATGTAGTGTCAGACATCACACTGCTACTGTGAAGGGGGACAATATCTGGGTATAGCTACTGTTTAAGGGAGCACATATCTGGACATAATTATTGAGAAAGGGGCACATGTCTGGCATAGCTACTGTGAAGGGGGCACATATTTGGGCATAACTATTGTGAAAGAGGCACATGTCTGGCATAGCTACTGTGAAGGGGGCACATATCTGGGCATAGTAACAATAAATATATTTGGGCACAACTATTGTGCAGGGGGTCATAAATATGGTATAGATACTGTGAAAGGAGCACATATTTGGCATGGCTATGGTGAAGAGGGCACATATCTAGGCATAGCTACTGTGGAAGGGGGCACATATCTGAGCATAAATATTGTGAAGGGGCACAAATCTGACATAGCTACAGTGAAGGGGCACATATTTGGGCATAACTACCGTGAAAGGGAACATATCTTGGCAAAGCTACTGTGAAAGGGGGCATATATCTGGCATAGCTACGGAGAAGGAGGCAAATTTCTGGGAATATTTATTGTAAAGGGGGCACATATCTGGGCATAACTACTGTGAAGGGCGCACATATCTGGGCATAGCTACTGTGAAATGGGCACAGATATGGACATAACTGCTGTGAAGTGGGCCATATTTGGGCATAACTACTGTGAAGGGGTACATATCTGTGTATAAGCTAAAAGTGAAAATGGCACATATTTGGCATAGTTACTATGAAGGGGGCACATATCTGGCATAACTACTGTGAAGGTAGCACATATCTGGGCATAGCTACTGTGAAGGGGGCATCTCTGGGCATAACTACTGTGAAATGGGCACATCTAGGCATAGCTACTGTGAAGGGGGTACAGTGTGGGATTGCTACTATATGGAGGTAAAAATGGGGGAATAATTACTACAGTATGTAGGGACATAGGGACATTCGGGTTGTGTAAAGTTATGCTTTTGGCAGAGTTAGAGGTGTGACCTCTAGCATGAAAAAATGCTTTATTTGCACATATATGTTTGTAATATATATATATATATATATATATATATATATATATATATATATATATATATATATTACAGAGGACAGTATACTGTATATATATTACAGAGGACAGTGTATATTCTTCAGAGCACCGTATACTGTATACAGTATATACTAAAGAGAAAGGACAGTATACTCTATATAAAGAAAAGGATGCACATTATATACTGTCCTCTGTAGTATATATACAGTATACTGTGCTCTTTAGTATATATACTGTATACTGTCCTCTGTAATATATATATATATATATATATATATATATGTAGGTAAGGCTGATTTCAGCCTGTATTTGTGGGACGGGCATCTGGCTACTTATACCTGCACGCCAGCAGTCAGCCAGATGCCCGATCATCACGCTTTCTTGCCGGTCATCGCGCTCTTCGCCTGGACATCACGCTCTTTCTACTCCTCCTGCCGTTCCTGCGCCACCGCACTCCGGAGGTTCCGGACTTCCGCTCGTCAGCAGCAGGTAATCGGGGCTCGGCTGGCTCCACTCTAGCTGAGCTCTGGACTCAGTTGTTTTGCTGGAACCTGGCGGTAAAGGGTGAAGCCGCCGCTCTCCCAACGCACGCTGCCCGCACATATTCTTAAAGGTACAGGCAGTTGGGTCTGGTGAGGCGGCACCTACTTATAATTACTTAGCATTAGAATATGTAAGGCCGCAGTTCTCCCAACACATGCCGCTCGCGCATCTTTTAAAGGTACAGGCGGCGGGGTCTAGGGCGGCACCGCGTCTATTTCCTAGCACTGGAGTATGTGTTCTAGTATATCAGAGAGCGTTTAGGTAGGTTGCAATCCACCTGGTCATCTCTAATTTTCAGTACGGCTGGTAAGGGTGCAAACAGAGGATATAGCGCTCCGCCCTGTGGCTAGGCTGCAGAGCAGGGCTTAACTTAATATGGATTGCCCATGGTTCTGTGTCTCCTGGATCACCCAGGGTTCTGTGTCTCCTGGATCACCCAGGGTTCTGTGTCTCCTGGATCGCCCAGGGTGTCTGTGTCTCCTGGATCGCCCAGGGTGTCTGTGTCTCCTGGATCGCCCAGGGTGTCTGTGTCTCCTGGATCGCCCAGGGTGTCTGTGTCTCCTGGATCGCCCAGGGTGTCTGTGTCTCCTGGATCGCCCAGGGTGTCTGTGTCTCCTGGATCGCCCAGGGTGTCTGTGTCTACTGGATCGCCCAGGGTGTCTCCTGGGTCACCCAGGGTGTCTGTGTCTCCTGGATCGCCCAGGGTGTCTGTGTCTCCTGGATCGCCCAGGGTGTCTGTGTCTCCTGGATCACCCAGAGTGTCTGTGTCTACTGGGTCACCAGGGTGTCTACTGTTCTGGGTCACCCGGAGTACTGTGCCTCCTGTTACCCAAGGCTCCTTGCCGCCAGGTCGCCCGGGGTGCCCACGTCTCCTGGCTGCCCAGGAGTCATCTCCGCCTACTTCCACCTCTCCGCTTTCACCAGTTCAGGAACCTAATCTGTTCGTTTCGTCACCACTGGGTCCTTTTCTGCCTGGCTTCCATCTTACTTGAAGAGGAGAGGATCCATTTTGCAAAAACCGCAGAAACCCTACAAAACTTAAAGATTCTGCTTTGAAGTTTAAATCCGACTCAGATTTTGTAAAAAGAGAGGCATCACTTAAAACATCAGTAGAGAAGCTACAAAATCAGATTAAAGAGAGGAAACATAGGCAGTTCCAGAGGGACCTCCTTGAATTTAGAGAAAGGAAGGCTTATAATTTTTCTCCAAATAACGCTGCCCCCTCAGCGTCGGAAGTATCGTCCTCTGAGAACTCCGAGACTGAGACTCAGAGGTCACCATCTAGAGAAAGAACTAGGAATTTAAATAATAGGTACGGGGTAGAAAATGGCAAAGAGGAGGCCGTGGACACAATCGGGGCAGACAGAGAGGAGAGGATATTCCTCTCCTTCATTACCTCTGTCTGCACTTCCCTCATCTTCATCCTCCTCTTCTGTCAACTCACAAATGCCCCAACATTTTTAGGTCAGGGACAAGGACCGTACCATCTAAGGAACAGGGGAGGAGAGAAATAAAATCAAATGATGAAACCCAAGTTATTAATTTGACTTCCAGGAAAATATCTGATGTTGATTTATGGGTGCTGAAAAAGGTCTTTCGTTTGTACCGACCCCTAGGTTCTCTTCCTTTCAGTGGATCAAGGATATTAATTTATTTTGCAGGAAATTAAAATGGTATAAATTTATGAGAAATAGCGATAACGATACCCATGCCAAATGTGGGATCAGTGAGCTATGGGAAGAAAGAGGAGGTGTGGTATAGGCAAAAGTCCTTTTACCAAACTTCGTCCAAAAGTAAAGAATGCCACCCCCTTCAACTATGAACACATAGACATATTACTTACTTTGGTTGCAAAGGAATTGGAGAATTTAAGGTTGGAACATCCGGGTGCTTTGAATTTGACCAGGGATGAGATACAGGCCCTTAAATCTCTTGAGAGGGATAATACCATATTCATCAAGCCCTCCGACAAAGGGGCAATTTGGTGATTATGGGACATGAACAATATCAAAAATCTGTTGACATCCTGAAAAAAGGAATGGTATGGTATACCTCCGGGGATCCCTACCATTAAATTCCAGGAAGAGCTTGAGATGATTGTAAATGAGGGTTTAAATAACAGGGTGATTAACGCTGCGGAACACAAATTTATGCTACCTATCCACCCTGTGTTAGCAACTTTTATATTCTCCCTAAGATACACAAGGAGACTTCCCCCTAAGGGCGCTCCATAATATCTGGCGTAGATTCCCTCACTCAGAATTGTGGAGTGTATATTGACCAGATCCTGTGCGGCTTTGTATCTGCACTACCATCACATACTCGAGGAGTCTATGGATTTCCTCTGAAAAATTGATACTTACAATATTGATCCCTCCTGGTGGTTGGCAAGTATAGACGTAGAATCCTTGTACAGTAACATCCCCCACGAGAGGGATTACTGGCCGTGTCATATTATCTTAAAACAAGGGGTAATCAATTCTATATACATAATGAGTTCGTGCTCTCCCTATTACGGTTTGTGCTAACCCACAACGTTTTTATTTTCAACTCGTGGTTCTTCCACCAGCTCAGGGGGACTGCGATGGGGAGACCTTGTGCCCCATGGTATGAAAATCTCTTCCTGGGCTGGTGGGAGGACACCATAGTGTTTCCCGACCAAGAACCATGGTGGAACAGCAAGATATCGTTTTGGACTAGGTTCATAGACAATGTCTTTGTTATCTGGTCTGGTACTAAAAGCGAATTTGAAAATTTTGTGGGAGAACTGAATTCCAACCATGTGGGTTTAAGCTTCACATTTGAGATAAGTGATAGGCAAATCACTTTTCTAGACACCAGAGTAACCAAACAGGGAGATAGATTGAGCATGATACTCTACAGGAAAGATACGGCCACTAATTCAATACTCCATTGGGATAGCTTACACCCATTTGCCCAGAAAAAAAGTATCCCTAAAAGTCAGTACCTTCGGGTACGTCGAAATTGCTCCACAAATGAAGGTTAAGACAGCGAAGCGAGAAAATTACAGACTAGATTGTTAAATAGGGGGTACCTGAAAAGAATACTGGGGGAGGCTTTTAGACAGGCAACCTCTTTGGAACGTACACACCTCTTAGTCCCTAGGAATCAGGATAGGGATGGGACATCACAGATACGATTGATCTCCACCTTTGATGTTGGTAACTGGGAGGTCAGGAATGTGTTAAAGAAGCATTGGCCTATCCTTTGCCTCGAACCAAACTTGAAAGGGGCCATCACGACCCACCCAAGTGTATCCTATAGGAGGGGTAGGAGTCTCCGCGATCGACTAGTGCGGAGCCTCTATGTCCCCCCTAGCGGATCGGGTACATGGTTAAATAGTAAACCTATGGGAATATTTAAATGTGGCAAATACAAAGCATGTAACTACCTTATGACCTCTAAATCCATTACTAGTTCGGTTACCAACAGAAAGGTGGAGATAAATGACTTTGTAAACTGTAGAACGAGAGGAGTGGTATACATATGTCAGTGCACATGCCCCATTGATTATATAGGAAAACAAAGAGAGAACTTAGGCCCTTTCACACTAGCGTTTTTGCTTTCCGTCCTAGAGGTTCCGTCCTCGGGGCTCTAGGACGGAAAGATACTGATCAGGATTATCCTAATGCATCCTGAATGGAGAGCAATCCGTTCAGGATGCATCAGGATGTCTTCCGTTCAGTATGTGAGCGTTTTTGGACGTTGACAAAGCGCAGCATGCTGCGGATTGTCTCCGTCCAAAAATCCGAAGACATGCCGTAGCGCCGGATCGGAATTAATACCCATTGAAGTGCATTAATCCGGATCCGGCCTTAAGCTAAATGTCGTTTCGGCGCATCGCCGGATCCGACATTTAGCTTTTCTCAATTGTTACCATGGCAGCCAGGGCGCTAAAGTCCTGGTTGCCATGGTAAAATGTAGTGAGGGAGCGGGGAGCAGTATACTTACCATCCGTGCGGCTCCGGGGCGCTCAGAGTGGCGTCAGGGCGCCCCACCGCGCGTGGATCACGTGATCGCATGGATCACGTGATCCATGGGCATGGGCGCTCTGGCGTCATTCAGGGCGCCCGGGAGCGCACGGACTGTAAGTATACTGCTCCCCGCTCCCACTCTAATGGCAACCAGGACTTTAATAGCGTCCTGGCTGCCATAGTAACCTGAAAGCATTTAGAAGACTGATCAGGATCCTGATCAGTCTTCTAATGCTTTCAGGCGACTAGCGTTCTGATGGATCCGGCGGGACGGAAGTGCCCGCGGATCCTCAGAGACGCAAGTGTGAAAGAGGCCTTAGGGTGAGAATATGCGAACATATCAATGACATTGTGAAGAAAACTTACACTTGTGGCACAACATATGAAAATGTATCACCAAAGTAATCCAGACTATATAAGGTTTTCTGTGTTGGAAGTGGTTCCTCCCTAGCACGGAAGGGAGATTGGGACCGTAGATTCTCAGAAGGAGACCGCCTGGATTTTGAATTTTGATCCCAATCTCCAGGAGGTCTGAATGAACGTCTTGATTTTCAGTGTTTTTTATGATTGCCCCTTATAGATGAGGTTACCGATGTATGCAGAATGTCGGTGACTTAGATACCTCCACTGATCCTCAATACAAGTTTTTAGGTGTTTTAGGTGTCTGTTATATATTCATAGCCGATAAGAAGATTGGGACACATGAGTTTGTCCCTAGTGTAACATATGAAGGGATGACATTTTGATCCGATTAAATATATTTACTGTGTATTATTGGTCATTTCTAAGCATGGATTGATTTCAGCTATGGGTTATGTGAATTACAATAATGAATGGGGGCATATCACTAATATATCCTGTTATTACTGTTGACCGCAATATTGACAGGCTATTCAGGACCCGCCCATACCTTATCCTGTCCTAAAAGTACCAATAGGTGCATCAGACCGGCTATATTCATTGGCGGTCATTCCGGATATGAGGTCTGCGGTTCACCAGCGTAGGGCAGAGAACGGGCGGAAGTAAGCTGTGTATCGTAAAGTTGAAGCACATCCGCCCGGGCCCTGTGAGCGCATGCGGTGAATACCTATCCGGAAATGGCGTTTGCGTGTCTAGCGGCCTCCTTACGAGTAGGCGGAAGTGACGCGTGCAATGTACGGCGCACCAGCTCATTGCACATACTCTGACCTGGAATGATTGGTGCAGAGCAATAAAGGCGGGCCCATAGCGTGTTTAAATGAAATATGCTCACTCTGGGGTAGTTAGGTGCAGCATCTGACACCTCTCTAACAAGTGCAGCCATACCGAGCAAGGGAACGACCTGGGTAAGTTATGCCGAACACCAGCACAGTGAATATGCTGTCTGCCGCAGAATATGAGGTATGACGGGTGTATATCTGTATTTTCTTTCTACTGTAGGTGGTGTATTGGCAGATATAATTTTGTGAACCCACCTCCCTTTGATGACAGTTATTCGGGCTGGCACATAGTAAGTATTGTTTTTTGTTATTCAGTATGATACCCCCTGAGAGTGCATTGCCAGCCTTCTCTGGTTGTAACATTGCTTTCACTCTCTGAACCACCTTGTGATGAATCTTCGGCAGCATTTCGGTTCTGAAAATTTTTTCACTTTTCAGTGTGTACCTTGGCTCAACTATGGACATCAAGCGCTTAAAGCCTGAGTCAGACACCAATGTAAATGGCTGGTTATCGGTAACTATCATCTCGGTGATTGCTCTGTCCAGAAGTTGGGATCTTTCGTCGGAATTTTGCCACTTTGTGTGTTTCCGAAATAGGTCTTGTATTTTTGGCTGGAATAGAGTTGTTTTTTCAGATAACTCCCTTTCTTTTTGGGCCTCATTAAATAATTCAACATGGTTATTTCTTAGATGGGTCCACAGATTTGATGTATTCTTCGTTTTTGCAGTTGCAGATCCCATGCTCACATTGGTTTTGCATATGTTGCACATTGCCTGTCCTTGGGAGGGTTGACTAAAATAGTCCCAAACAATGCTTTTAATTTTTCTTTGTGCATCCACCTGCATTAAAAGAAGAGGGTTACATGACTACTAGTGCTATTAGCCGTTTAACTTATGGGAGCAGTACATGCAGATTAAGTAACAGCACACATACAAACAATACAGTACAGTGATTGTTTCATTTCCTCATTTTCACAAAGCTTGAAGCATGCACCTAATATAGTGCCATATCCATTAGCACCTCCCCTACTCTCACTGGCTTAAAAAGACTACCATGGCCTGCTTCCTTTCCTTATCATTAACTTTATTAATTTTATAGTTTTACATTTATAATATACTAGCATAGTACTAGTGCTAATTGCCAATTTTCCACCCCCACCACCTCCACCTCTGTGTGTGACTACTACCAAAATTGCTTTATCAAGGCTGGTTTCACACGTCTGTGAAATACGGACGGACGTGAGCAGTCCGTGGTAATGCGGCCTGGATTAGTTCTGTACAGCAGGAGCGCACAGCGTCAGTGGTTGCTATGACGCCGTGCTCTCCCTGGCGCTGCTGCACTACAGTAATACACTGGTAATAGATCATACCAGCGTATTACTGTAGTGCAGCGGCGGCAGGGAAAGCACGCACGGGGTCATAGCAAGTGCAACCACTGACGCCATGAGTTCCTGCTGTACAAAACTAATCCAGGCCGCATTACCACAAACGGACTGCTTATGTCTGGGTTTCACAGACGTGTGAAACCAGCCTTTTTTAAATGGTGGGAGTGGGTGGTGGAAAACTGGAAATTGGCATTTTTGGCACTAGTACTAATATATTGTAATGTAAATTAATACATTATTAGGATAATAAAGGTCTCATAATAAGCAAGCAGGCCATTGTAAGCCGGGCAGGGGTGGTGCTGAGATGGATTGTATATATATACCACTACATATTTTATATAGTGCCATGATTGCAATATATAATAATACATCTGTACTGTATGTGAGGCACTGCATGATCAATGTATGAGATGAGGTATATAATATAACACACTGTATATGTATTATGAGGTATAAGGAAATGAGAGTATGATGTAGTGGGTTAACACACAATTATGTGTGAGGTATAATTTTAATTTACTTAGTATACTTCACAAACGAAATGTGTAACCCTCATACTACATCATACACTCCTTCCTATATATATATATATATATATATATATATATATATATATATACCTCATAAATATTACCATACAGTGTGTTATTATACCTCGCTGCTCACACTACATCATATACATCCTTATACTGTGTGTGACTGTTACCCACTTGCAAAATGCAAACGCAATGCATTTTACCGCTCAGGGTGTACTACTATTATACATATACAGAAAGCACTGTGTTATACCCTCACTCATACTACATCATACATACATTTAAAATAAATCACATACTACGTACTAATGTCTGTGTGTATGATGTAGTAGGATTAGTTAGATCAGGCTGTATATGTATGATAGTGATGATAAGGTTGGGTCACTGTGTGTGTGCACACTTGAGGGGCCAGGTCACTTAAAAAAATTGCGATCCCTGCAGCAGACTTTCCCGCTACCAGCCGGAGCAATGAGCACCTATTTTATGATCATGTGGACTAGTAGGTAGGTAAGCTGCAGTGCTGTAGTGCATATTATGTGATACTACAGCGACAGTAAGGTCGGGTCAGGACTCGGGTGTGCACACTTCTTAAATATGGAGTAATTATTAATTAATTACCATAACGCAGTGCAGTAGTATTGTGACTGCACAGTTTGTTCAGACGAGTGACAGTGGTAGCCAGTAGGGCCTGGCTCACTTGAATTCCTGCAGCAGGAGGAGAGGACGGCACGGCTCTCTTGTAGCGTGCAGGCAGTGCAGTGAGTGCGCGCACACTTTCCCGCCACCAGACAGAGCACTGAGCCCTGCAGAGTTAACGTCCACAGCGTAGCCTAAGTATGTAGTACCGTTCGGGGGCTTGATGGCAGGGAACCCTGGTCCTCTTCTTGTCATTTTTCTCTAGGACCTGACTTCTTGTATAAGGTACTTACCATTAGTATTGAGCAAGAATATTTGAATAGCGATTTTTTTTTTGCGAATATCGGCACTTCGCTAATTGCGAATATTTCGAATATAGCGCTATATATTCGCAATTTCGAACATTCATAGTTTTTATTTTTTAAGTTGTTAATCCTTGTTGCTCTCTGGTTTGTCTTCCCACTTCCCAAAAGCTGTTCTTACCTGTCCGGAGGATTCCTGGCTCCCTGCCCGCTCCAGTCAATGCCCAACGCCGCTTCTGCCGACTTCCCGTGTGCATGGGAACGCCTCCATGCTAAAATGTACTGTCGGATGTGAGAATCACGATCTCACTAATTTGACTAAGTTGTAATCGCAATGAGATTAATATAACCTGAATTACTCGCATTGCAAATTCAACTTAGAGCTGGGTTCCTAATGGTTGCATTGCTAGAATATAACGAATATCACAAATTCACGAATATAGCACTATATTCTCAATCTTCGTTATATTCTAGCAAGCCAATCATTAGGAACCCAGCTCTAAGTTGAATTTGCAATGCGAGTATATGTTCGCATTGCGAATTCAACTTGAGCTGAGTTCCTAATTTGTCATATACGTTATCTTCGTCAATTCTAGAAATACAACCATTAGGAACTCAGCTCTAAGTTAAATTCGCAATGCGAGTATAAATTTGCGTAACATTCGCAATATATAGAATAATTACAAATATTCGATTTCGACGAATATATGAGGAATATTCAATCAAATATTTGCGAAATATCACAAAATTGAATATGGCTCCTCCCGCTCATCACTACTCACCATCAATAGAATGTCTCTGTCCTTTCTTTTTGCAGCTGCCATCACTCATCTCCAATCAAGGCTGCTTGAGAAAATTCTCCTGACACAACACAGCCTTATCAGCAGGCCTTCTTGGTGTTAACCCCCAGCAGATAAGTATGTGCCATTGGCTGGATTTCTCTAGTTTGTACTGTCTTATGCTTTTATGGGTCCCATGAGTTGGTGATGTGCTGATAGCTTTACCACAGTAAAAGTGTTTTAATACACAAGATGCTGACACATCTTCACATAAGCGTACACTAACGACCTCTGATAGCTTCTAGCATAGAGGCAGGGCAGAGTGCTGGTTGCAAAGTGCTGTTGCATTTCTGTATTTGTATGTATATTTTGCCGTGGCTGCATGCACCTGCATACAGGGACGTGCTAACTAAACCACCCCCGCCCCTTGTGTTTCTATTTAGTATGTGTTGGAGGTGTGGCAGCCTTCTTTTCAGTCATGCACACCTGGCTAGTTTGTCTGGCCTAGAGGCTGGTTTTAATCAGAGTAAGTATAAAAACTGAACTTGCATTTATAGTACCTGCTAGTAACCATCTGGCTCCAGGTTGAGTATATATAGTGGGCTCAGCATGCATGTTGGTTCAGGTCAGCGCTGTCTAATACACCGCAGGCACAGATTTCAGTAACGCTGTGATGGTTTTATGTGCTGATAACAAACTGCGATTTTGTGAGTATAATAAAAGCGGCAACACTTTTTTACCTGAGGTATTGCGCAAAGTGTTCTTCCATTCTTTATAAAAAAAAGTATCCTGGGAGTGGAAACTGCCAGCTGATGGATTTATGTGCTGATAATAAAGCCGAGACGTTATCCTGAGAGTGGAAGCTGCCAGTTGATGGTTGTATGTGCCGAGAACAAGTTGCAATCTAAAACAAACACAGTAATATCTTTGTTACCTGAGGTATTGCGCAATGTGTTCTTTCCGTTCTTTATGAAAAGGTATCCTGGAGTAGAAATTGCCGGTTGATGTTCTGTGACAAAGTAACTACGTGAGGAGATAGCGTTACTGAAATCTGTGCCTGCGGTGTATAAGAAAGCACGGACCTGAACCATTTGATATTGTGATTTTTGGGAGAAAAAAGGGACCTACTCTCCATTTTTCAGGACTGCTGCTCTACCACAATTTTCACACCACATCCTTTTTAATTGTGTTTTATATTGGAATTGTAGGTCTTAATGTGTGAAATTATGGTGATGGACATTTTTACGTTTAGAGAAAATCTGCATTTAAATGTACAGGAGGTTTTCTGTGAAAAATCTGAAAACCACCAGATGAATGATATTGATGTTGTTTTTGCTGAATTTAAGGCACTTATGGTAAAGGAAATTAGAACCATTTGGGACGTCATCTCTTTAGAAAAATATGTGATGGAGGAAAAAATCCCAGAAGGGTTAAGAATAGATGGCAACTCCCCTTTAATACAGATAATGAGGAGGAGTTGGCAGACTGGGGATATTTTGTTAATTCATGTGGTATTAACTCGATGAGGTTTATCATAGACAGAAGAAAGAATAAACTTACCACATTGTGCAAGAAAATAGAGGGTATTAAAGTAAAATTAGAACCATTTAGACATTTAGATGAATATAAAGAACTGTCCCAAAAATGCCAAAAATAAATTATGAAGGTCGAGCAGGAAGTAAAAAAGAAAAAACAGAATTTTTTTGAAAGTATTAGAAGAATATAAAAATAATACAGTTTACAAATGGAAAGGTAAAATACAAAATACTGAAGACACAGCTCAGAGAGTTACTGCAGTCACAGACAATTTTCCCTAAATAGGGAGAACCGTGCATGCCACTCAAGATAGAGGGAGGAATAACAGCTAGAATAGATATGAATTTACGTCCCATCATCATGATGGCAGAAGGATATATCGAAAACCCCGTTATCCCCTGCAGTATTGGGATCGAATAATTATAGAACTGAAGGATATCCGTATCGGGTCCCGTATAATCAAAGACCCAGACCCCAGTATAACAACTATAGAGGACGGAACACAGGTGGGCAATATGACTCAAGGGAGAACAGAAACAACCAGTATTGGAGAGGATATGAGAGGAGTTCGGACAATTATGGAAGATAGGGAGAGAGATATAAAACTGAGGACATTCCTGACCGAGATCGATTAATGAGACAGGAAGATAGAAATAAGGAGGAGGATATGAATAGGGAAAGTGAAACCACAAGATTAAATACAGATGAGGAAAATTTTCCCCAAATATTGGTAAGAGGAAAGATAAGTGTAACAGTACAGGAGGAGAAAGGAGAAACACCAAAGAAAAAAAGAAGATGCATAGAGGAAGAAGAGGGGGAAAAAGGAAAAGAAAAAATGAGCCCACAAGCAAAGAAGGGCAGGGAGAAGGAGTAGGAATATATAATTTAAGCACTCACACTCTAACCAAAGATGAAACAGCAGTACTAAATAAAGGATTAAAATTTGCACCTACCCACAAAGGAAATACATTTGATACATATTTAGATGTTTACCGGTTTATAAGAAAGTTAAATATTCAGAAATACATTCTAAGTAATCCAGTACAGAGAGCTTTACCTGAAGGAAACCATGTGTACACTAGTCTAAGAAATAAATCTACTTTTTACCCGGATGTTAAGGGGAATGAATGTGTAGAGGCATTTAAGAAAGGAGTCTTGAAATGTCTGAAGAATATAGAGCAGAAAGGAAAGATGAACATAAGAGACAACCTAAAAAAAAATAAAAAGGAGGCTTTAAAAGGATTAGAAAATAACCAAAAATAGTTATAAAACCAGCGAATAAAGGGGGGATTGTGATTTTGGATAGGCATGAGCAAGAGATGCAACAAATTCTGAATGATCAGGGCACGTATAAAAAATTGAAAAGAAATCCTGTCATAGAATACAAAAAAGAATTAAAAACAATATTAGATAGAGGTTTGACAAAAAAAAATATTGAACAAAGAAGAATTTGAATACCTCAATAACCCGCATCCCATAATTCCAACAATATACTATCTACCTAAGGGACACAAAGACCCAAAGAACCCTCCCTGGAAGGCCAATTGTCTCGGGGATTGGGTCAATTACGAGTAGAATTTCGGAATACATCGATATTTTTTTACAAAAATATGTACCTAATACATGTTCATATTTGAAGGATATAGGACATATTCTGGAAATCCTAAAAGAATTTAAACCGGTGACAGATGATACGATTCTCTTGACTGCGGATGTGACGTCCCTCTATACCATTATTCCGAATAATATTGGTTTAGAGGAGTAAAGTTCTATATGGATCAAGACGCTGAGATGGGGAAACAACAAAACATTTTTTAATAGACTATATAAAATATTGTCTAACTCACAATTATTTCTGGTATAATGAATCTTATTATCTCCAAATATCCGGAGTCGCAATGGGTGCGAAATTCGCGCCTAGTTTTATGAATATATTCATGGCTTATTGGGAACATAGTTTCATTCAGCCATGTTTAATAGAGAGGAGTGCTGGAAATGGTTTACAACTATGGAAGGGATACATCGATAACTGTATCGGTATCTGGCAAGGAGATGTATCTACTTTGAAGGAATTTATCAAACACCTTAATAGAAAAAACTGGAACTTAGTTCATACTGAGAAAATTAGTAAAGAAAAAATCGAATTTTTGGATTTGGAGATTCTGATTAAACAGAAATAAATAGTTAGAAAAACATATTTTAAACCAACGGACCGTAATGGTTATATAGATATCAATAGCTGCCATTACGGCCTGTGGATTAATAATATCCCATAAAAATGTGAAATTAGCAGGATGGAAAATAGTGAAAAGGGATTAGAAAAATCATTGGAAAATAAAGAGATAGATGAAGACAGATTTAAGTTTGCTTTTATAACTAGGTTTTCTACGATGTGCCCAATGATTAAACAAGTAATTCAGAGAAATTGGAATATCCTTAAAAATGATGCAATTATAGGTGATCTAGTCCCAAAAAACGTTATATATAGAAAAGCCCCCACAATTAGAGGGAAGGTAGTCCAATGTTTTTAAAATCTAATAAAAACCGCAGATGAAAATTAAGAGCGGGTTCACTTTCTGCGGTTTTTGTACTGCATGTAAGAATAGATCTGTGGCAGATAAAAAAATATGTAGGAAAAAGAAGTCATGTCTATATCCAACAACACGGTTCAGAAAATCAAGGGCCACCTCTCATGTGAATCTATAGGTGTAATATATATGTTACAGTGTCCCTGTAAGATTCAGTATATAGGGAGAACTTTGAGGATAATTAAAAATCAGGATAGCGGAACAGGTGTGGAATATAAAGAAGGGATTAGAAACTCACAGTGTATCTGCCCATTTCAAAAAGTACCATAATAAAAACCCAAAAGGTCTTTCTTTTTATGGTATAGAGTTAGTGCAGAAACACGGACGGGAGGAGATCCGGCAAAACAAATAAATAAGAAAGAAGCGGAATGGATATATAAAATGGGTACACTTCAACCTAGTGGTATGAACATCGAGTGGGACATGAAATCAGTCAGCATGATTTAGTTTTTTTTTTTTTTTAAATACCTTCATGTTAATCAATTATTGTAATAAAGAGACTGTTAGCTAACCCCCTCCTCCTTCCCCATTTTTCCAGAGCTAAGTGATATTTGAGGATGTACGAGAATGGCAAATAACCTAGGGGTAGATTCCTTTTTATAAGAACCCTCTCCCTTCCTTCTCTCCACCCCCTTTTTATGAACACGGAAATATGCCGGTAAGGACAGCAGATATTATATGGTTTTTACAATACCATACGTTTATACAATATGGATAAATGTATAATAATTTGTGTATACTATTGTTCTTAAAGTTTTTCAGATTTCTATGTATATTAGTTTTAAAGTGTATGTGTTTTGACCTTTGACCCATGGAAGTGATTAGAATCAGCCAATACCACACTGAGGTATAAATATGCCTCAGGTGTGCAAGAATCAGTAGCCCCTGAGGAAGCAAAGGAGCGAAACCCGGGTCGGGCTTGTGATGGTTTTATGTGCTGATAACAAACTGCGATTTTGGGAGTATAATAAAAGCGGCAATACTTTTTACCTGAGATATTGAACAATGTGTTCTTTTCATTCTCTATGAAAAGGTATCCTGGGAGTGGAAACTGCCAGCTGATGGTTCTATGTGCTGATAATAAAGCCGAGACTTTTTATCCTGAGAGTGGAAGCTGCCAGTTTATGGTTGTATGTGCCGAGAACAAGTTGGAATCTTGTGAGTAAAACAAAAACAGTAATATCTTTGTTACCTGAGGTATTGGGCAATGTGTTCTTTCTGTTCTTTATGAAAAGGTATCCTGGGAGTAGAAATTGCCGGTTGATGTTCTGTGACAAAGTAACTACGTGAGGAGATAGCGTTACTGAAATCTGTGCCTGCAGTGTATAAGAAAGCGCGGACCTGAACCCTTTGATGCAGCTGGAACACCAGATTTACGGTGTTGCTATTTTGGTAATTAAGTTTCAACCCAGAACAAAATATATCCTTTGACGGATACTATTAAACTACTTGTCCAGCCACAGCTGGAACACCAGATTTACTGTATTTCTATTTTTGCAACAGAATTTAACCCCAGAAAATAATATATCGTATGACGGACACTATGAAACTTGTCCAGTCACAGCTGGAACTACCAGATTTAGGGGATTGCTATTTTTTGAAGTGAATTTCACCTCTCAATAAAATATAGAAAATTCTATCCTGAGTTTCCTGGGGTGAATAAGCACAGCCAAGCCCCTGATGTAGGATATAGCAAGATGAAAACCCTACTATTGATGGATTAATGGACTTGGTGGCAGCTTGTGCTGGCGCACTACAAGACACAGAATGGCTGCTGATCAGCCCAGAAAAAAGTGACAGAAAAACGCTCTGGGCAGCCTGAAAACAGTGAGCAATTAACTAGCAGAAGTTGAATCATTCACAGCTGTAGATCGATCATTTCATTAAGTGTTTTGCTGAGTTATTCCCTGCCTAATATGGATTAAAAATCATTTTGCAGTATCACTGGGCTTAGGGCTGGGTACAAATATGTAGCATAGCACCCTCAACGGCTGTGTCTATGAATTCCATAAAAGAGTCTACATTTTCTGGATAAAAACTCTTCATTTTTGTGAAGATAGATATAACATTAAAGGGGACCTCTGAGTAGGATCAAATCATATTTTCTTACAGCTCATTTTTTTGGATATTTAAAAGCTCATTTTTGGGATATTTAAAGCTAAAAAGTAATTTAGAAGGATCCTGTAGCTTTTTAGCAAATATTTTGTCTCCCTGCCAGACCTTTGAAGGGAAGCATGTTTACTTGCTGCACGGTTATGGCTTTTTCAGGCCCCAACTGAGTTTGCCGAGCTCTGTTCCTCACTTGTAAACTTCCAGAATGGATGGTGGTCACCTCTGCCACAGTGACAATGACTGACCAGAGAGATGTTTCTCACAAATGGCACGTCACTGGATCACGTGCAGCTTGAGGAACATCTCACCACTGTGGTCAGTGATAGCTACAGGGACAGACATGATCCTAGCCTGTCCTGGAAGTTTAGCAGAGACTGGAGCACAGGAAATGTAGCTATGGCGTGAAGGAGTTAAACTGAGGTGAGTAGGCTTCAGGTCCAGTGGAGACAACCAAAGTTTGTTATGTTGAGGAACCCCTTCAATCAGTGGCACATGTCTAAGAAGATTATTTGTCGTTGCCTCAGACAAGTGGCACATTTAGATGAATTAGACAGATGGGTTCACCGCTTGTATATATCCTGTGATCTGTCACCTTCTTATTAATGGGTGTGCACCACTATAAAAATCATTACAGAAGAACAGCCCAGAGGGTAGGTAAGGATCTAGGTCAGCTCAGCTGTGACTCTCATACAGTGTAACAAATAAAATATGTCCATGCAACATTTTTATAGAACCAGGATTGGTTTCCAGTTTCTGGTCGGTCTAGTCATTGACTATCCAAATCCCAATTCTTCTATTGGGAGCATTGATATTGAAATCTCTTTGAAACTTTTCAAATCTCCCGCCAAACTGAATCCCCTTCCTAGTATCCAGTTTAGTAAGGGAGCAGATGCTTTTTAAGTTCGTACCTCGCAACCCGAGGCGTTAGATTTGTCAGGATGATGATGAGAACTGTCTATTTGCACCTCTGTAGCTGGCAGAGGCCAAACCTGCTGGAATAGAATTGAGGCATCAAAGCAGTTAGCCATTTGCTGAATGAACCTTCTCTTCACCAGAAATCACACCTTCTACAACAGATAGACAGCACATATAATTCTATAATAGTTATTTTATGTATGTACCCCTACATGATATTTATCACACCTTATATTAAATATTTAAAGTATAACTTATTATACATGTTATATTCTGTACTCCACCCAATGTTACTATATAGAACAAATATCTCCTGATGAAGCACTTATCCTTAGAAATATCCAGTTGCAAGCTGACCCCCTTTTATTCCTTTTTGCTATGGTAGTGGGTGTGGAACCACTGTGCTAGCCAACGCATTTGACTTCTATGGTTTTCACCCTTTAACTTCCATACAGGGATCTGGACTTTGCTGCATGGAATGCACAATTGTATGGTGTCTATGTGGTTTGCTGCTGACTCAAGGGGGTTAGAGACACCATGCAGAGCACTGAGGGCTCAGGCAAAATCATAATCCAGAAAAGGAAGAAGTCAGGGAATACGGATTTTATGCATTATGGTAAACTATCCCAGATCAGGGCAATACGGCAATCAGGCACTTGGTCTGGTCAGGCAGCAGAGCGGTAAAGTCAGGAATCAAGTAGTGATGAGCGGCAGGTGCCATATTCGAATTTGCTATACTGTAGTTCACAAATATATGGACCGATATCCGTCATATGTTCGTGAATTCGATATATTCATTGAATTTTCTAGTATCGGAATATAACTTTAGCATACAGCACGTGCGTAATAGGGCGTGTCGTTAATCCAAAGTACTCGGAGGTTGAAAAGAGTGTTAAAGATGGTGGACATTGCACATTGCACATCCATTTTCCCGCCTCACACTATATACTCCCCATCCCCCCACACACATACAGTCTATAGATTAGAGTTTGTGTCCTGTAGGATGGGGTTTAGGAGAAGCTTTATTTGTATTACCGCCAGTATTTTCCGGTTCATTTAGAGTTATCCAGGGTGCACCACGGGGAGGCAAACCAGCTGTACACCCAGTACTGTACCGTTACTTGAACTTCACTAGACAGGTACATCACTACTCAGCTGGACAATATCCGATTGTTCAGAGCCCACACACAAACAATCACAATACAATCCGATCTTATAACAGAAACATTGAATCAAATGCAGCGCTTGTTAGAGTGGGGCTACAACCGCACCCAGCTCACGGCGGAGAAACAAAGCATATTGGCGGAGGGCATGTCCGAGTTAAAAGAGAAATTTAACATGGAACATAAAAGGATGGCCATGATGAAGAAATGGTTGGATCTCAAAAGACGAAACTCACAGCTTATCAAAGAGATCCGTGATAGACTGTGTCCAGGTACAATGCTTACATCACTTTTGTATATCTTGCCAACATGCAGCTTATGAAAATTTGTATTTCTTTCCTTTATAAATGGTTAACAAACACAAAAAAGGTGAAAACTGCTCCGGTCTTTAAGGGGTGAATTTGCTTTAGGTATGACATGTGTTAAAGAAAGAAAACGGATTAAATGGAAAATCTGCCAAAAAAGTGAAATTTAGAAATTTTATTTCCATTTTCCTTTAATTTTTGTGGAACACCTAAAGGGTAATAACGTTTGAAAAATCAGTTTCGAGTAACTTGAGGGGTGTAGTTTCTACAATGTGGTCATTTATGGGGGGTTTCCACTATGTAAGCCCCACAAAGTGACTTCAGAACTGAACTTTACTGTGATGGACTAACATTGGCCGGGACGATTTGCAAACGTGATTACGCGAACACGATTAAATTCACGAACCGCCCATTGCCTTTAATAGCAGGCGAACCTGAAAAACCTTCAGGTCATATTTTCAGCCACCAATTACTTACTAGAAGTGCACAAATAGTCCCACAACATGGACAGTGACATACCAGAGGGGATCATTGGCAAAAATTCCCACAAAAATATGTATTTTAATTAGGGGCCATATTTATGTGTCTTAAAGGAAACTCTCATAAATGTGCCCTCTTCAAGCGTAGAAAATTTTTATTTACTATTGGTTTCATGCATACAAATGTTTACCAAAAGACCAAAAGGGACACGCAATACAATTCCATAAACTTTATTAGTTGATAAAAAAGACCAACAACATACACAATATCAATATAAAAATATATATATGGCAGCAATACAGATGGTAGCCAAGACATATGACTCCCCTCCCATGCAAAAGAAAACACCGTTAGTACTCCTATATAAGGCAGAATACCTTCTACGGCAGTGTTGTCAAAACAGCCACGTCCCCAATATAGGAAGAATACAAAGAACAAAACAGTGTTCAACTTAAGCTAATGGGCAAAACCACCCATACACTACAGCAAAAAAACACATATGTTCAAATAGATATATACCTGAGGGACACTTTAGAAAAGGAGGACACGGGTTTCTTATGCAGAGAGGAGAGCCAACCCCGACGTGCGTTTCGCTCCGCTTTCTCAAGGGGCGTATCTGGTTTGATCGCTCTAACCTCTATATGTATCCATGTCTATCAGATATAATGTAAGGCACATGTGTGTATTTTAAATTTGAGTTTGAACTCATTACCGCATCACAGGCATGCTGGGGATATGTCACGTCTCCACGCCGTCGCACTCCCACTGACGTCACGGGCGCGCGAAATAGCGCCCAGCATCAATCCAATCAGCCGCATAATCTCGCGGCATCATGGCGCCACCACGAAGGCCGCAATGCCGCGCCCACCGGACATCAACACAAAAGTGCGTGTCAAACAAAGGGAAAGAGGGCAAGTCACGTATTGCGGTATTACGTCGCATTCGTGGCGTATCAAACAACATCCTCTCCGTCCGAAAGAATCGCGAGACTTCATCCATGAGCCAGCTAATGCTCGTGAGATGCTGCCCGCGACTATATAGGACACATAGGAAATAATAGGAAAAGAATAAGGGGAAAAAAAAAGATACAGTTAAGGATAAAAGTGAGGCGGGGGTAGCATAATCGCTTCCATAGTCTAAAAATGGGGTAATATGACCAAACTGGTTACTAAATATACATGTGTATACAAAAGTGTAATGACCTATATTGAGAGGTCACCCGATCCTAATCTGATCATGTGACCGTCAACACTAAAGTGAAATCAACCTATTAAATAAGATCCTTATCCCAACGGGTACAAATATATATCATCAGAGTGTTAATACATATAAGATTATAAAAACATATACCTAGTGAAATAATAATAATAAAAAATGTGATAAGTGACAGTGCTTAAAGTGCTCAGTGATATGTGAACATGCAGGTGACAAAGAAAAATAAATAAGATTAAATAAATGAATATAAAAGATAAATAATGAATAAATACATGATGATTAATAAATACAATAAAAAGTGATAATTCATCTTCCAATGTAAATATGAATAGCCAAAGGAAATATGTGAATAAATACAATGTACACACAGCTATAATTATAAACATAATTCATATACCCAAAGAAAACCCCATCTGCCTATCAAAGGCTACCCCGCGCTTACAAAAGTCCATCCTCCTCTCGTGCAATAACACATACACAGATGTATGAGATAGAAAAATATATAACAAATTGTCCCGACTGCATAGTCCAAAAGGGGGAGTCCATCACATATCCGAACCAAATCTCCAGTCTGCCATTCCATCTATACCCAACATAATCTGAAAAGCATGAATTTTAAAAGTTAGAGCAGTACAATATATATATTTTATGTTGTGTTAAAACATACTATAATTAAAAAAATATAATAAAAACAATAATCCATAAGCGTCAGTGTGAGTCACCGGGCCACAGGAGCACGAGAAAGGAGGAGGAGCAGAAACACATATGTGGCACTGATCAAACTAAAAGACCAGGGTATTTAGATATAAGTGAGGACCCGAAAGCCAAAGGGAATGGGATGCGGTAAGTACTAGACACCCCAGTAGTAAAGAACTAGTGTCATCCCATACTATCAAACATAGGATAACAATGGATATCTATAAAAGATATCTATAGAAAAGGGGCATAAGTGATACCCTCATTAAGACCCTGAGGTGATATTGTGTTGAGGAGAAAGATCCACTTTGTTTCTCGCTGCGCGAGGATCTTCTTGAGGTTACCTCCTCTTGGTGACACAATAACCCTATCAATTCCTCTAAATCACAACAGAGATCCATCTGATCTGTGCCTTTCTTTAAAGTGACAGGGAAGTGTTTTTAGAGATGTTAAGTCTTCCTCATCTTTGGCTGCTTCTATGGATAAGATATGTTCTCTCACCCTTCTCTTCAACTGTCGCGATGTCATCCCCACATATATGAGGTCACATGGGCAGATGGCCCAATATATGACACCCACTGTGGCACAATTGATGGTATGTGTGATTTTAAAGGTCTTCCCATTATCAAAATTATGGAAATGAGTAGCTCTTTCCATATTTTTGCACGCTATACACTACACAAAATCACAGTGACGCTTATGGATTATTGTTTTTATTATATTTTTTAATTATAGTATGTTTTAACACAACATAAAATATATATATTGTACTGCTCTAACTTTTAAAATTCATGCTTTTCAGATTATGTTGGGTATAGATGGAATGGCAGACTGGAGATTTGGTTCGGATATGTGATGGACTCCCCTTTTGGACTATGCAGTCGGGACAATTTGTTATATATTTTTCTATCTCATACATCTGTGTATGTGTTATTGCACGAGAGGAGGATGGACTTTTGTAAGCGTGGTAGCCTTTGATAGGCAGATGGGGTTTTCTTTGGGTATATGAATTATGTTTATAATTATAGTTGTGTGTACATTGTATTTATTCACATATTTCCTTTGGCTATTCATATTTACATTGGAAGATGAATTATCACTTTTATTGTATTTATTAATCATCATGTATTTATTCATTATTTATCTTTTATATTCATTTATTTAATCTTATTTATTTTTCTTTGTCACCTGCATGTTCACATATCACTGAGCACTTTAAGCACTGTCACTTATCACATTTTTATTATTATTATTTCACTAGGTATATGTTTTTATAATCTTATATGTATTAACACTCTGATGATATATATTTGTACCCGTTGGGATAAGGATCTTATTTAATAGGTTGATTTCACTTTAGTGTTGACGGTCACATGATCAGATTAGGATCAGGTGACCTCTCAATATAGGTCATTACACTTTTGTATACACATGTATATTTAGTAACCAGTTTGGTCATATTACCCCATTTTTAGACTATGGAAGCGATTATGCTACCCCGCCTCACTTTTATCCTTAACTGTATCTTTTTTTCCCCTTATTCTTTTCCTATTATTTCCTATGTGTCCTATATAGTCGCGGGCAGCATCTCGCGAGCATTAGCTGGCTCAGCGGATGAAGTCTCGCGATTCTTTCGGATGGAGAGGATGTTGTTTGGATACGTCACGAATGCGACGTAATACCGCTAATACGTGACTTGCCCTCTTTCCCTTTGTTTGACACGCACTTTTGTGTTGATGTCCGGTGGCGCGGCATTGCGGCCTTCGTGGTGGCGTCATGATGCCGCGAGATTATGCGGCTGATTGGATTGATGCTGGGCGCTATTTCGCGCGCCCGTGACGTCAGTGGGAGTGCGACGGCGTGGAGACGTGACATATCCCCAGCATGCCTGTGATGCGGTAATGAGTTCAAACTCAAATTTAAAATACACACATGTGCCTTACATTATATCTGATAGACATGGATACATATAGAGGTTAGAGCGATCAAACCAGATCGCCCCTTGAGAAGCGGAGCGAAACGTACGTCGGGTTGGCTCTCCTCTCTGCATAAGAAACCCGTGTCCTCCTTTCTAAAGTGTCCCTCAGGTATATATCTATTTGAACATATGTGTTTTTTTGCTGTAGTGTATGGGTGGTTTTGCCCATTAGCTTAAGTTGAACACTGTTTTGTTCTTTGTATTCTTCCTATATTGGGGACGTGGCTGTTTTGACAACACTGCCGTAGAAGGTATTCTGCCTTATATAGGAGTACTAACGGTGTTTTCTTTTGCATGGGAGGGAGTCATATGTCTTGGCTACCATCTGTATTGCTGCCATATATATATTTTTATATTGATATTGTGTATGTTGTTGGTCTTTTTTATCAACTAATAAAGTTTATGGAATTGTATTGCGTGTCCCTTTTTGGTCTTTTGGTAAACATTTTGCATAGTCACGCTTTGGACTGTGATTGAATAGCGTTGGCATTACTATGCATACAAATGTGCAGCACTCCACATTTTTGTATCCTGCAGAATCCAGTAAAAAAATACATACATTAACGTATTTTTTTTTTCTACCATGGAACTATATGGTTAATGGACGACACTTTATGGCATCAGTCTATAGCATTTGTCAACCCATACATTTTTGGTATGCAATAAATGGATGGCAAAAATAGGATGTACTGACAGAGCGCTACCTGGTCCTGGTGGTCAGGGATGAGGACTGTGTTTTCCAACGATAATTTTTCTACTGGGAAATACAGGACACAGTATAAAACACTAGAATCTATAAGATATAAAGATATTAGCCCTACCCCCGAATAATACAATTAGGTGGTCATTCATTATATAGAAATACGTCTATGTTACGACCGTATGTCTTTTTCAGTATTTTGCGGTCTGCAAAAATACGGATGATGTCTCTGTGCATTTCGTTTTTTGCGGAACAGAACAGCTGGCTCCTGATAGATCAGTACTATCCTTGTCCATTATGTGGACAATAATAGGACATGTTCTATCTTTGAAAGGAACGGAAAAACGGAAATGTGAAAACGGAATGAATACGGAGTACATTCCTTTTTTTTTGGCGAACCTATTGAAAGAAAAGTCCCATATGCGGACCGAACGCAAAAAAATGGCCGGTAAACGGGAAAAAAAATACATTTGTGTGAAAGAGGCCTTAGGTGTTTTCCTGACACAGATTGTGGCGCAAAGGTCCTTAGTAGAGTTGAGTGGACACCTTGAAGTTCGGGTTCAAGGGGTTCTGCTGAACTTCACAAAAAAGTTCGGGTTCAGGATCCGAACTTAACCCAAACTTGACCCTGAACCCGAACCCCATTGAAGAAAATGGGGACCCAAACTTTTGGGCACTAAAATGGCTGTAAATAAGTCCTGGAAAAGGCTAGAGGGCTGCAAAAGGCAGCAAAATGTGGATAAGTGCCCTGCAAACAAATGAGGATAGGGAAATAGCTTATAATAAAATAAAATTAAAAATGATTAAATGAATGGGTCAGGATTCAGAGCGGATGCTATGCGTTCATGTCACGCATTGCACCCGCGCGGAAAACTCGCTCGTGTGAAAGGGGCCATCTGCTGTAAGGATAGCGTCCTGACAGCACCCCAAAACCCTTTTAGGGCTGGTACATCAGTCTGCTTTTATTTATTTTTCTATATATCTATTGCAGTTGCCTGCCCGTGTGTGAGAGGCCGCAGGCCCACAGACTGTACTGTGTGCACACCACTCATATAGGGTGGAACAGTACCTTGCAGATAAAAAAGTAATTTAATTTTTACCCTTTAATATAATTGCAGTTGCCTGCCAGTGAGTGTCAGGCCCACTGACTGTACTGTGCCCACTGCTGACCACTCATATAGGGTGGCACAGTATATTGCATGGTGCATGCACAGTATATTGCAGCGGACCGAGCATGGGTCTTTTTCCATCTCCCGGTTCCAAAAATCTATTCACTACACCGGTCCTGGCCTGATAAGGGACAAAACAGAGATTAAACTGATAGGAATAGTACTTAGTTAACACTAGTTGCATTGATGGCAAATTCCATTGCAAGTGCCCAAAATTAGAAGGAAGCGGACAGAGCAAGCTTTTCCTCTATCTTCCCATGCAAGGATTCAATTCAATACATGTCCCCTGATAGGGGACTTAACAAAGATGAAAATGGTAAGAATAGTAGTTTGCACTATTTGTATTGGTGGCACAGTACATTGCGTGGCGCACGCGCAGTGCCCCAAATTGGAAGTAAGAAGACCGACCAATCATCCTTTTTCAATCTCCCGGTTCCTAAAATCTATTCGATACACGTCTCCTGATAGGGGACATAACAGGGATTAAACTGATAGGAATAGTACTACTTAACACACCACTCATATAGGGTGGCACAGTACCTTGCACGGTGCACGCGCAGTGACCCAAATTGGAGGGAAGAGGACCGACCAACCATCTTTTCCATCTCCCGGTTCCTAAAATCTATTCCATTCACCGGCCCCTGATAGGGGACAAAACAGAGATTAAACTGGTAAGAACAGATTTTTTCATTTAAAAAAAGAGGACAGCCTCTGCGGAGCTGGGTATTTTTGGCCGCGTTTCTGAATGCTCATGCACAATGGCTATTGGCTCATGCGTCCTTTTGCGGAGGTGACAAACCTGGTCAGTTGAACCCAAGGCAACATCATCGACCTCATCCCATATGCGTTTTTCTGGAGCGTGCCCTGTAAGGAGTGCTGGATCAGGCCATAGATGAGCATGAAGAGGAAGAGTTGTGGTCACCATCACCACCAGAAGCAGCCTTGTCGGTCGTCGATTGCTGGACCTGCGGCAGCGCAGAGAGAGGAGTCTGAAGAAGAGGAGTCAGAGGAGGAAGGTGGCTTTGAGGAGGTGGAAGACCAACCACAGCAGGCATCCCAGGGGCTTGTTGTAACCTTTCGGGGACCCTTGGTGTTGTACATGGCTGGGTGGAGGAAGAGACCTTTAATGGCGTCAGTGAGGACAAGGAACGGGACATGGCTAGCTTGGTATCCAACCTTGTGCAAATGGACTGTTTGCGGTGCGTGTATCGGGAGTTTGGTCTGTCAGAGTTTGGTCTGTCACTGTGAAGCGGGCGTAACCCTTACACTGCCTGATCGATACAACATCATACCTGATCGTATACACACACTGGATGTTTTAAAACACGTTATTCCAAACAATGTAGGATTTTTAGGTGATTTATGCCCTTTATGGATTAAAACCCGACTCTGCGTTAACTACGTAATTTTCCATGGGAGTTTTGCCATGGATCCCACTCCGGCATGCCACAGTCCAGGTGTTAGTCCCCTTGAAACAACTTTATCATCACTATCGTGGCCAGAAAGAGTCCCGGTTCGCCCGTTCGCGAAAATTTGCGGAAGTTCACGTTCGCGAATGGAAAATTTTATGTTTGCGACATCTCTGTTGTTGACCCCTGCCCTTCTTGTCAGTCGGCATACTGCAGAAAAACACAGCAGTTGGCACCTGTGTTTCGTTATCATCAGAGACGTGCTGCGGTGGTCTTCCCATGTCCTCATCCTGCAACATAAGTGGTTGGGCATCACGGAATCCCTGCCAGCAGAGTCATCAAAAGCATAAGAGACTGCTGCATTACTTGGAGCTCAGGCTGCTTGGCTGATTTGCAAGGGGTGAGGTGACAGACTGATGGGCATGACCTGCAGGTGCCAACTCTGAGCTTTCTGCAGAGGACTGGGTGAGAGATACTGTGAAGGAACTGGAGGCACTGTCAGCCACCCAATCTACTATCGCCTGTACTTGTTCTGGCCTCACCATTCATAGAGCGGCATTCGGGCCTACCAAATAATGCTGCAGGTACTGCCGCCTACTCGCACCTGAGGAAGGTGTTTCACTTGGACCTGTAGTTGGCGCAGAATGGCCACATCCTCTCCCAGCAACAGGAGCTCCACCAACACCACCACGACCATGCCCACGTCTCTTATTTGATGTTCTCCTCATTATTTGCGTTCACCCACCAAACTAACAGATGGTTTATCTCCGGTGTCAATTTAACTGCCAATAGTCCACAATGAAGTTCACTAACAGTAAGGCAGTGCCCGTGTCATAAACAGAATACATTTCTTTAGGTCACACAACAGTGTAACGCAGCAATTCAATACAATTACTTCACTATCATCAAAAATTTGATTTTTCAACCCAACAATGTAAAGCAAAAGTTAACATTTTAATTTGACTGTCAGAAATGCCGCGTCCACCGCTAATGTCCTATCTACCACAAAACCTGTGTTTTTTTACAACCAACTATGTAAATGCGGAGTTCAGAAGGTTACTTAAAATGACTGAAATACAGGGTAGGCCTCAGACCTGCTATGTATCACAAAACCAGTGTTTATTGCAACAAACTACAGGAATGCAGTATGTCATTGCTAAATTTTAAAATACTTGTTTTGTGCGTTGTATGCAAAAGTGCTTTGTGGAACAACAATACGGGTTTATTTTCCCCAAATACAGGAATGTAGTATGTCACTGCTGAAACTTAAAGACAGGATTTTCAGCGTTGTATGCAACGGTACTCTATGGCACCACAATACAGGTTTTGCCCCTAACTACAGAAATGCACTATGTCACTCCTAAATTATAAAATAGGTAATGTAGGTTGACCTGCCAGAAAAAAGGAATTTTTCCTCCACTGAGCTACCAAAAAATTATTAGACGGATGTCCCTGGCAGGCTGGCACACATGCAGGTCACATGCAGTTCCAAGGACACTGCAGTTGCTAAAATGGCCGCAGACCCCCACCTCAGTAACAGAAGGATTAAAAATTATTTTGGGCTGGGTACAAAAATGTAGCATAGCACCCTCAAAGTAGTGAAACGCTTGTTGATTCGCTGCCCTGCAGCCTTTAAAAGCGGGAAGAAATCGCGAAAAACGAACCCGAACCCGAACTTTTACGCAAATGTCCAGGTCCAGGTGCGGAAAACAGTAATGCCTAAAAACATTTTAGTTGCATTTGGTTCTTTAAAAAGTCCTGAACAGATTTCATTCTGAACACAATTACAAATGTGCACTACATTCCCTAAAACCCTTTACAGCACTTACAGTTGAGGTGCCCTTGATGGTCAGTATTAATGTGCCTATGGCGAGGTCCCTGATTAGTCGTGACACCAGTAGCCTTTGTGGTGGTACAACCATAAAAGTAGTAATTGAGGAATTGGAAGCTGACACATCAATGGTGCAATCCAACTTGTAACTTTACTGAAAAATGCTTCCAGATAACAATTATAATCCAGTAATACCCAGTCTCTGATTACAATCCAGATATGAAAATACAGTTTCTTTATATCCAAGTACGCAGCACAGCTTCTCATGCCTATGAGGGTACGAATATTGTAAGTCCTTAGAATAAACAGGCTCCTTATCATTTATATATAAAAGCTACTGCTTCAGACTAGGCTTTGGGCCCCTTTCACACAGGCAAGTTCTCCATGTGGTTGAAATGCGTGATGTGAACGCATTGCACCCACACTGAATCCGGACCCATTCATTTCTATGGGGCTATGCACATGAGCGGTCATTTTACGCATCACTTCCCGAACGGAAAATTTTATGTTTGCGACATCTCTAGTGATGAAGTCCGGCTTCGGGTTTGGGTACCAAACATGCAGGTTTTCTCTCACACGCATGCAAAACGCATTACAACAGTTTGCACACTCGCTGAAAGATTGCGCATTTTCCCACGCCCATGTGAAAGAGGCCTTAGTGAAGTAGTATAAAATATTAAACTGGTAAAACTCCAGTCTTATCCTAACCGTGATTGAAGGTGGTTTTTAGAATCCTTGAACCTCTATTTCCAGTGCTTTCTGACATTCGGCCTGAATGTCCTCAGGATTTACACTGGAGGTGAGGATGCCGGAAGCTGTGTCCTACACCTAATTACAAAGGTGCCCGAAAAGCCTTGCATAATAGTGTTAAGCGCGAATATTCGAATTTCTAATTTTTATCGCGAATATCGGCACTCGAAAATTCACTAATTCTTCGAATATAGTGATATATATACAGAAAAACAAATATTCTTTTTTTTTTCATCTGAACCCATTGCCTAGTGTACCTACCTGCTTCTTGCTTGTGGGCCAATGTGAGAAGGCTGCAATATTCTAGTCTGTAGTGAATTAAAATATTCTTCATTCAATTTTTTTTCTCTTATGCGAAAAATTGGCAATGTAATATTTAGCGTAATGCGAATATTCTAACACCTGAATATAAAGCACCATAGAATATAGTGCTATATATTCGTTTTTAGAATACTCGTTACTTTTTCCAATTTAATGTGAACAGTCATTGGCCCAAAAGCAACTTAAGCAGGGAGGAATCAGGACTTTAGATGGAACGAAATAACGAATATTCTAAAAACTAATATTCTATAGTGCTAACTATTCGGTGGTTAGAATATTCGCATTACTTTCTGCCAGAAAGATCCCGATCTTCCTCTCGCCAGCAGCCAGAAATCTCATGCAGGCTCACTGAGGCAACAGCGCTCTGGAAAACGCCACTGGGCTCGGCGCATGCCCAGTGACGCTGTTGAGGCAGTTGCCCTCAGTTGCCCGTACTGATCAGCGCAGGGGCAGACAATCGCCGACACTGCACCTGCGCGAGATTTCGGGCTGTCGGCGAGAGGAAGATCGAGGATGTCCTGGCAGAGAAGCGGAGGTAGCGCGGGGGAGGGGGCACTTAGCCCCACCTCTGGGAGGCGATTTGAGATGCTGGAGGCGTTCCTATGCTTTAAATTTAGGTGGGCCGGGCATATCAGGGATACTTTCCTGGGCACCTTGGAAGAGGAAAACGCCCCTGGGCATCTTAGAGCCTAATTTGCATAATGGATAAAGCGTTTCTTTTAAGAAAATACAAGACACACAACTAAAAGAAGAAGACATATGGATATAAGGTAATTTATTACACTTGGATTAATGAAAAAAAAAAAGAAAAAGGAAATATGCAGGTGGGGGATTCACTTCAACGGTAATTGTGTAAACACAAAGACAATTTTTAATGTAGGCCTTTTAGGAGTCATATGTTCACTGGTGCATGGAGGCGATAAATATACACATTGATACCCTGATACCCAGTGACCCTCCTGCCACTTTGTCTCAATGGTCAGGATTTGTAGAGAAGCTCATTGCTCTGTTTTAATACTTATTATGAATGAGATGTGGAAATTGAGCCACAGATTCTGGGTCACGAGCCTGGAAACCAAGTTGCCAGTCGAAGGCATGAGCTAGAGATCCTGGACCACCAGTCCTTTCTCCAGGGTACCAACCTTCTGAGAGACAGAGGGAAAGCTGACTCAGGCCTTTCTTCTTCACAAACCCATTATTTGTAAGAGAAGAGACTGGAGAAGCCAGACCTATGCCTCGACTGTACAGGTTTC